>JAECUM010070296.1:0-30358 GCA_016617855.1 Megalonaias nervosa | reverse complement strand
TAAGCCAGGTGAGCAATATTATGCCCACTTGGCCTCTGGTTGGATTATGCCATAGCAGAATAGGCATGACTTAGTATTCTGCAGAATTCTTGAATTTGTTCCGATCTTTCTCATACAAGGAAGTTTGCAGTAATTTCTTAAATTTATTTATTCTTCAAGATTACAAATTTCAAGTTCAAAAGGCTTTTACTATCTTGGAAGTTTTCTGGTTTTATTATTTACTGTACCCATGTAGTCACTTTCCTTTTGTGCATTTCCCGTATTTACCTTTGTATTGTGTGCATGCTCGATAAATGCATATCTGCGCTATTCACTAAAATAAATAACAGTTGCTTCAGTATTAAAGGATAGGGTGGGTGGTAATGGAAGACATAACTGAACAAAATGCGATTGGAGGAATCCGTATTGTTGCCTGTGTTTTATCTGGATTAGACGTAATAGCAAATAACCGTGTCTACTGGCATATTTTTCAATGGCACGTAGGAGGTGTACATGTATCACATCAATTTCAAGAACAACACAGCCTGAAACACCTAATTTACAAATATATCTATATCTTTATTTATTAGACAATAATAGTTCAAAAAGTCACATCATCACTGAAGTTAAGAAATTTGACAGGTGCCAATTTAGGAAACTATCCCCTGCCACCTTAAACATTTTGCTCAAAATAATTTCGGTCAAACGTTTTGTACATATCACATATTTAGACATTATCTAACGAAATGGTACTTATAACATTATTTAGTATGCAGAAGTAATAATGATATTGCTCTTTTTGTTTTAAAAAAGTGCCTTAATTGCACCAAAAACCATTGCACTGTGTATACTGTGCGCTAAGACTGCTTTCTAGAAAAGAATTAAATAGTGTGCAATGGTAGAAGTCTTCTGTATTTTTTTTTGTTGCCATCACAGAGGCAGGAAAATACCAGAATTTCTTGACAATGTAGACTGAATGGTAAGAATGGATTTTGCAGTTGCAAATAGTGACTGAATATGAGATACTCTCACAGTTATCAATGATAGAACTTCCTTATTCTGGAAGCAATTATTTGTAAAATTTTTTAAAGAAAAGTGTACCAAGTCAGAACAATGTCATCAGATATTTACATTGATAATGTACTTTTAAAGTAATTTTAGCTGGACACATACACAAAAATTCCTGACCTGGTGGGGGGAAGGGGTACACCAGTGTATAGCTAATTGGGAGATATGTAGGCTAAGTAAAAGAAACAAACATTAGGCCATGTTGGAACATTGATATACTAATGCGGTGGATCCTGTTTAACTTACAGTGACACCACCTCAAGTAAATCTAGTGAAAACTGGTCTTTAAAATGAACTATTCTCAAGTTCAAAATGCAAAATAAAAACGCATTGTATACAATTTAACCCAAATATTGTTAACAGACTCCTATTCACCCACAAGTGACTTTGGGAATCGTAGGGATATGCGAAGTGAGAGGAAATAAAAAGAATACATATAGGAAAAATTTTAACAAGAATAAAACTCAGTTCAAGATGGGAAGTATTTCAACTTCTTCTACTTCAAATAAGGTCTTACCACAGAATGTAACTCTCCACGAATCTACGTCTGTTGGCAAAATGAATCTCTTCTACGCTTTTATCAGAATCAGTACCTGGATGTAGTTTTACCAATATGAGATGCAATAGATCCTAACATTATTCCATAAAAATGGAGACCTGCAAAACGAAAAACAACTGATATTGGTACTTATTAAGTACTCAGTGAAAACTGACCACCGGTATGTCAGAGGAAAACTGTATTGCTAACATCGAATACTTCCTGAACTAATTAGAGTATTTCAACCGCATGAATGTGAAAATGTTTTTCCTGTTGTTGCGATCCACAAAAGACAGGGTCTGTGCATTAATGCCTATATGCGATGCAATAACTGTCAATTTAAATCCGATACTGTGAAACTGTACACCAAAGTCAAGCAAACTAGGACCCACAAGCTGGAATACTTAACGAATTATCGTTAATTACAGTGTTGAAATCCATGATGGGTATATCAGACATACATTTACGTTTGAGCTGTTTAAAAGTTAAGTCACCAGACTTGAGGGGATGCAAATAAAATTAAATAATTTGGCTGACACGTTCATAAATCTGAATGAGCAGAAGATGTTGGCAAACCAGGAGTATGTGAAAAGAATTAATCTGACAGCAGGAAAAGGGAAAGTGGTTCGTGTGGAGACAAATACATCGTACAACAGCCGCCTCAGGATGTAAGGCTGCTATACAGTTTATCATCTCTGATAAAGCAAAATACAAGTAGAAAACTGGCTGTGTCACTGGCGGGTTCTTACAAGCTGTGCTCCAAAAGAGTCCGTGATTCAGTGAAATGTAGAAAGAACTTAAGTATGAAAGACTCGATTGCCTCAGTTGAAGGTAAAGTACTTCAAAAGGTAAAGTCAGATAATGTTCGCAAAATATATTCTGTAACATGTGATGCCAGAACATAGAATGAATAGGCCGTAAGAGAATATGCTCCTGCTGTGCTGCAAAACGTACCATCAAGCGATACAGATGTTGGGTACATAGGCTACGTACTCTTTAAAAACAAATAAAAATTGTTAAACTAACAATGTCCCCACCTAATTGTCAAAAAGATATTTATTCACAAAAGAGTGCAACTTGTGGTAGAGCTAAAGTCGAGCCAGAGATGATGCACATTAAAAGGTCCTGTCAAACAGAATCATGATTTGTGTGTCAGAGTCAAAGAGCCATCAAGGGTTTGGTCTATTTTCAAGGTAGGCATGAAAACTGTAGACAACCTACAAATTCCTCGATAGGCTTCATATAACACAAAACATATGCCCCATGGAATAATATTACTATACATGAGGCCGATATTAGTAAGATACAATCCATTTTATAAATAAAACTTTTCCGTCGATAGCCTTCAAAAATTATCTCATCTCTCTGCATCCAGTAAGTGCGATGGCCTTCATAACAAGGTGTTCACTTTTTGTCCAAAGAATACAGTGTGAACAGGAATTTTGCTGGTCTATGTCACTCTGCTGCACATGCCTCTTCTGTCGGTATAGGCAGTCCAGCCTGAATATATCACATTATAAACGGACTGTTCTGAATCACATCTAATACAGTTTCTACTGGCAGAGCCCATTATTTCACCGCCTGTAAATCAAAACACTGAAAACTACAGATGGTTGCATTGATTTAGGTAATTCTAACATGATCAAAGGGATGAAAATAACACGAAAGATATTAATAATCATGCGCCTTTTCATGTCAAAAATACAATAATAAATATTTGAAGTAGTTTGTGCTTTTATCTCTTAAATTGAACTGATTTGGAAAAAATAATTCAAATAATATTTTGTGATTCTGGTTATATGTGTCAATGAGATTTCCACATGTCACTTCTGGGTGAAGTTTCAAAGTATAATGAGAAGCTAGCACTTGTTCAATATTCCGTATCTCATGGGGTCTGCATAAGGTGTCTTTAGCAATATCTGCTTGTTACAAAATGTGCCTCTATTTCTCTTGATTAGGGGCCGACCGTCTAATGGGAGGTGGGGTGGGGGGTGGGGGTGGGTGGGGGGAAGCTAGCTTTAAGAATATATTCTTGGTCTGATTTGTAGAAGAACTTATTATATCTATTATCTCAAGGAATATTTTTATACCAGGAAAAAATAACAACGAAGATAGTTGTAGGTCCATACTATTTATTGTTTAGAGAGGGCATAGTAGAGGATAAGAAGTGCTGGAATTACGAAATTCATAAATTATTGTTTAGTCTAGAACCAAATTACCTAAAGTATATAGTTATTCATTTGCCTTATTAGAACATAGTTATAACCTGACAACACGTATGTGATAACAAATGATGAGATATATATTAAGCACATTTCATACTGAATTGGAAACACGTGTTCACAATTAAAATTTATATGGCTGTACATGATCCTAAAATAAATAAATTATTAGGGGTTATGTTTTCCTAATGATCATCTATAATCGCTTCTATTCTGGTACGATCTTCTTTGCTTGTATTCAAACTAACAGTTTCACACGTCTAACAAAAGTAGTCTTTGTCATTATTGATCTTAACTGTACATTTTATGGGTAGGGAGTTGATCCAAGGATAATACTTTGCAATACTTTCCGCTGATACGCAAAACACACACGACTGCTTTTCCATCGTAAGACTGGTGCACGTTTTAAACTGTGTCAGTAATCTTGAAAGCCATTAATTCTGCAGGTTTGCTAAACTCGATTAATATCAAAATGTTTTAACTGTCCAATGTGATGGAACGTCGCAAGCGATCTCAATTTTGCGCCCAGACCTGCCATTTCATCTCGAACAACATGGATTAAAACAAGCTGTATCAAACACTGCAGTACCCACATGTACACATCCATTGGCAAGAAGGACACTGAAGGTAATTGCATCTCTGTCCTTAATTTTACAATGCATAATATTTAGTTGTCCACCCATCATGCACATATACGCAACCTCGGTTTCAGCACAAAAGGTCCCACGGTGGGCATCAAATGATACAGGATTTTTTCGGCTCAAAGAACACATAGATAAGCCTAGTGCTTGTTTCTAAAATTGAGTTTATTGTGTAGGAACGTATATAGTCTTATAAACTAAATCACGACATATTTTGTTTTCTTTTTCTTTTATTTTTGTTTTCTTTTCAACTATTATCATATGGGACAAAGGTCACATTTCATATCGTTCCTTGAAACAAATTACAAAACTGTAATCTAACTGCAATCTATGCCTCCAACTACCATACAAAATCCTACTACCAGCACATTTCAGAAAGAATCTATTGGACTGATTGATGTTTATATGATGTTTATCGCTAACACAGTATTCATACCATACTGTTTATACTAACATTTGCTTTTAAACTGACGAAATTGCTCATTAATTGTCCTAAAATTAGAACAAAAGAAACATGAACAGTAATCGGGTGAAAACAAAAGCAACTGAAACGATACAATATATAATTATACCAATTAAAACATGAACATTATATAAAATTGCATATTATATGATACTGCCACATTTCACAAGACACAAGAGCAGTTGTAGAATATAAAATTTGCAAAATATGACCGCGTCCATAAGATGGCAGCAGTTACTAGCATGCTCTGACATTTTTCAGCAAAGATTTTCTGGTATAGTTGTGTATGGTCGTATTGACAATCATATATAAATAAATAATAAAATCAGGAAAGACAGGTTAATAAGAACATCTGCTTGTTCCCCAAATACCACAGTTTCAGGACACCATAGCAGACATTATGTGGGCAAAAGTATCTGAAGTGGTGGTTGTTTTTACTATATTTTTGTTGCTGATGATGCGATATGGATGTTCTTGTAGCTTTAACTGTAATTGAAGTTACCGAATCAAAAAGGTTGCGTCTTCGAAATGGCCGACAGGACATTAACAGTTCAGCATATCACTGAAGTTGTCTGAAGAATGAGTGCACTTCAAAGCAACGTCTTTTTAAATGGACCATAGAGGAGTCATTCTTTTGTTGATAAATCCTTGGATGTTTTGATTATTATTGTTATATGTATTTGCATTATTCTTATTAGTAGTATAAGTCTTAGTCACGATACGCTTGATTTGCATAGTCATCTATTAACGCAATTCATGGTGAGTGGGTTCTCTTTGTTTTCTGGGGGGGGGGAGGGGCGGAGGGGAGTCGCCATCTTAAAAGACAACACATATTCATTTACCGCAGCTGATGATTATATTTCAATTAAATGCTTTACTCATAGCAAATAATATATCAGAACATTTCAGCCTATTGCTTGATATGACATTGCTACTTTATTGCTGTTACAGAGCACACGATTCTTCTATGTACTGTGTAGGATCGGAAGATAGCTCAGACTTTTCCATCAATTCGGAGAAAAACTCGAATGTAAATATGCGTAAATTTGCCATCGAACATCGTTAAGCCATTTCCGCCAGGTCGTGAAATAGCCGCAGAAGCGGTTGTAGGAATTCATATCAATTTGATCAAGCACCACCTAACAAAGCACATATTTGGACAAAAATGGCTTCCCCCGTGTCTTCGAAAATTAGTTGAACTATTGCATCTAACACTAAATTTGAGAGGCATTAAACAGGGAACGAATTTTGCCAAAGTAAGAAATACCAGTTTCTGAAAGTGCAATCAGTGAATTATAAAATAAATATAACAGGTAAAAACGTTATCAGCTCATTTTTATAATCTACCTTTGAAGTCCAGGAAGTGAAACTAACCATGCGGAACAAACAGATATTTATTTTTAAAGATGCATATCTGAAGTAAGGCCAAACTGTATACACTTCAACCCAAATTACACCCATTAATCATACACGAAAATAAAGTGAATTAAATGTTCTTTTAATAATACCTAAGATACACAAGGTAGTTTATAATTGGTATGGATAATCAGTGAGTAAAACCTTGGAATTTCTTTATCTGTAAAACATGAAACCCTATGCAAAGTACGAAACTTTAAAGCACCACCTATATTATGACAGAAAAGGCTGACTTTATTCCGATTGTAGCTTTATCTTCGTTAATCTTCGTCGTTTGGATCAGGCAATGGCATCCACCATATTGTAATGGCGAATTGTATAAGGATAGTACACACGCATTATGATCATCTTGGCATACAACGTGAAATATTCGTGCATATGCTCGTTAAAGTGTCTGTCTTGTGTGAGGTATACATGTTGGTAGTCTTTATACTGTGCGCTATGCCCTCATAGAACGTCCTACAGCATTTTCACCTACGATGCATGGGTTTGTGGCGTGGAGGTTAGTTATACAACGCAAGACGTCTAACCCTGTTGGGGTCCACGTCTTAATGCCTAAATAAACGGCACTGTGTAGCCTGTTCTGTCGACTAACAGGGGCACAATGGGACAACTTTTCAGGAATGTCTCACACATTTGGCAGTCTTTAGGAACAAAAATATCAGAGCAAATATAGTACGACTAAAGTAATTAGACTTGAATTTCTGGAAAAATATCGAGATGACATATCATCCATCGGTTAAGGGTGATCAAGAGCCTTAAACTATTATGTGACTCGTTATTTGCAACGACCAAAATGCCAAGAGTTCAACCCAGTTCAATGGTCAGTTTTAGTTACAAGATACCCAGTGTTGATACTATTTGCAGCATATATGTGATTGGGTCAATAAAAACTAAAGCTGTTTGAAAGGCGTTTTCGGTTCATATCATATCTAAGACTTGACCATACTCCTTGGTATATCTGTCATGTAGCTGAATATACTGTGGCTGTAACTGTATGTAACACTATTACAATCAAGAAACAAGTAAGATCTTTCCTAGGTTTGATTGGGTTTTACATAAAATTTGTTCCCAATTTTGCGGCTATTGTCAGCCCATTAACAGACTTGACTAGGAAAGGGCAACCGAATAAAGTTTCCTGGGGTGTAAGACAGGAAAAAGCGTCTAACGATTTAAAACAGAAACTGATAAGTGCACCAATCTTTAAGTTGCCAGAATTGAACAAAGCGTTTGTGCTGAGGATTGATGCGTCCGATAAGGGACTTGGTGCTGTTTTGCTACAGGAGCAAGAGGGGATGAAATTGCCCACTGCTTATGCAAGTAGGAAATTGCTCTCTAGGGGGCAAAACTACTCCGTGATTGAGAAGGAGAGCCTAGCCTTAGTATGGGGGATAGGACAATTCCATGCATATCTTTTCGGGAGGGAGTTTACCTTACAAACGGACCATCAGCCGCTTTTATACTTGAACAAAGCAAAGATTGATGCGCTGGGCGTTGTCTTTGCAACCGTATAGTTTCCGAATCGAGGCGACTCGAGGGTCGGAAAATGTGGGTGCTGATTTTTTCAGTAGGGTGTAATTAGCTGATCATTTTCGTTTAGTATTCAAAATTGAATGTTTTAATAATTGTTTATGTTCCCATTCCGTAATTCTTCTAAAGGTGTTACGACCTTTTTTAAAGGGGGAGGTATTGTCCCGGAATTGTATTAATCCCTTTATTTATTAAATACATGTATTCGGCTTTCGACTATTTGGGGTACAACGATACCAGAGGGTAATTTATGTATATTGTACAATATTTCGAAACAGTGAGTTCGGTTCATCCTATGCCGCACGTGCGAAGTGCTTTACATGAAAAAACCGAATACATCAAGTACACAGACGATGACGGGCTGCATCGTCTGTGTATAAATGTCTCACCGTAAGACTAAATCTTTACATCATGGAACGTCTTGTCAGTGATCAGTCTACTTAAGGTCTAGCACATCTTCAGCTGTAGAGGTATGTGAGTTATTTATTAATTTCTTGTGTATAAGTTATAACTATTGTACTACCACGCTTATTTTTGTATATTTTCTATGTAGCTTCGGCTTACGTAGTATAATGAAAATATGTTCTATTCTTGTTTGTGAGTTAGCAAGAGATTATATTAGCAATATAAAGTTGCATTTTTAAGAAACGTTTAGTACCGTAGGACTCTTATCGGACACAGGTAGGTTGACTTCTGAACCTGTTTATTGCTTTGTAATGTAGTGCCGATAATGTAATTTGTATAGCTTACCGTATATAACGCCATTACATTTTATCGTCTATGCCCATGTCATGCATAGAACACATGGTGTTAGATGTATTTTCAGCTGATCCGAGTCGACGGGGTACCAGCTGTGGAGCTGACCATAGAAGTTGACAAAAGCACCTGTAAAGCTGAACCATAGCAGCCGTAGAGCTGAGTGAACAGTATGTTGCTGGTCGAGTAGCAGGTGATCGGGCGTTGCTGACCGATTGGCGGGCGCTGATTGCTTGATTGACCAAGGAATTGAATGGTGGTCGGTGACTACCTGAAAAGCTGACTGCTTGATTGACCAGTGTGACTCGTAGCCAAGTGTGCTAGTGACGGAGTGTGTTTGTGTTACTCCATGCATGTAATCTTTTAACCGTGGCCTAATTTTGAGGTTTGTTATACCCAGTGTTTTGGGACTGTAAAGACATTTTATATATCTGTCCCTTTATTTTCATTATTTTACTATTTGAGTAAAGTACCTCATTTTTCACTATTTGAGTGAATACATTTTACTATATGAGTAGAGTACATCATTTTTTACTATTTCGTCGTGTGAAATTACTGTGAATCATTCACCTTTGTCCTTTTACAGTGTAAGATCATTTATTTGTATTCACATTTATGCTGCATTATTAGGTTCGTTCGGATTGTGTTAATTTGTCCAATATTTGGGTCTTATACACGCACGTATTAATCACAATTCTGTTTTCATTCAAGCCGCTCATCAATAAACATTGTATTTGTATCACCATCAAAAGTGTTCTGTTATAAATCCGAAATCCAACTCGGTTATCTTGTTACATCTTTAATGAACAGTTCATCAGACTCTTTATGAATAAGCAAATATTAAAGGATTATACACTTTTGTGAAACTTGGAAAATAAAATATTTTTCAGTCCTTAATTTTTTCAAATTATATATTGAAGCTTTTCATTGACACTTGTAGATCACATTGTGCTGAAAATTTGTTTTTTCGTCGCCATTCTGCATAGCTATATTGTGTGAATGGATAGGGGTTCCCTTTCAATAAACTTGGTGGCCGACAGTTTAATTTGGGGAGGGGGTCTGAAAGGACGCCGATTGTCTTTCGAGCAGAGACAATCTTTTCTTTTACCATAGGATACTTTGATTTGGTTCAAGGAATATAATAATATGATAGGCATTTTATTTACTATGAATCTGAGCAAGACTATTTATTTCAAGCTATTTGAGAGCCAGAAATTGTTTTTGAAAACTCACCTGGAAAATATTACGGTCTATCCTGTAGGCTCTCGTGTAAAAATTAAAAGAATATGTATTGTAAGACATACTGTTAGCTTTCTTTCCTTAAATACGTACTTTTAGCGAGAATCAGGTGCTGGAACAAATCTTGCTTTCTTTTTCTATTTCATCAAAGATGTTAGCGGCCAACGCAGCTGAATTAACGGAAGAGAGATTGAGAGAGATTGAGAGAGAGATTAAGTTCTTAAACTTTAAAAACAAATCACAAACCTGCTAAATCTGTAATATCTGTTCCTTTTCAATGCATACACACCTTATGTTTCTGACAACGTATTTCATGGCAATGAGCGCACGGAATTTTAAACATTTCTCCGTGTCCTACTGCCACTATCTGTGATTTTATCTATCTATCTATCTATCTATCTATCTATCTATCAAAACACATACCCAGCCATCTTTGCGACCGTCCATTTTGTTTCCATGTATCTATCGAAATTTTTATATATAAAGTGTTTGCCTCTTTGTTCATATTTACGTGCTGTCTGATATGGTAATCATTATTTTTATCTTTTAATAATCATTGGTATTAATAAAGATGTCACAGTTGTATAGGCATGGATTACTAAATTCGACAAAGATGATAACGGTTATAATAATAAAATGATAGACATAATATTTTGGGGAAAAAATGTAAATTTTACCATACATAAAGTACCTACGATATCCGATACAGGATTTAGACGCATTTCTGAAAAATACGACGTGAGGGTTACAGCACCATTGAATCCACATGCCAGTTTGTTGTGAGAACGAGCCAATGTGATACGCTTGTTGTTCATTGTGGACAAATCTGAAGGAGAGCAAATACAGTACATGGATACATTTCTTGTATCCTTTGGTATGCATATATCAGACGTTTCCTGTTGACAACGATGAAATGTTAACAGAACACATGGACGTGGAACCCATTCGTCAATGTGAAGTGTTGATCGAATACAAGGTGTTACGCACAACGAAATTGTAACATCCTGTGTTAACACATTATTGCCAAGAAAAACTGATGTTCCCTTTATGTCGTACCTGTGCTGAAACATGTCGTCAAAACCATCCTTGTTGACGACAAGGATGAAGAACTCGCTTTGACAGGAACAGGTTTGAGTGTCGAATCATTTCATGCTCTCGATCGCGGATACAGCTTGTTAAAAGTATACCAAATGTGACACTTTCCTACCACAGCCGAATAGTGAAAGGACGTCATCTCGAGTTCAAAAATGTTTGCAGGTTACATCAACGAATTCCTAAGACAGAAACAGGAGGCCAGGAACACGTCGAAAAGAACTAAGAAAGACAATGGTTCGCTCAAGTCATATTTAATCGCTTATTGAGAAAATTTGTGCAATGTCCGATATTTCACAAGACGGAATACGTGACAGATCCAAGTCGCTATTTTCACTTGTTAGACGACAAAGGAGAATTTATGAAACACGAGGAACTCATCCGTTAAGATTGATGTTTGTGAATAGCGAATAAGTGAAAAAGTATGCACCGGCCGACAAGTTTGGAAATGCTATCATTGCAACGTATGAGACAACCAATTCCAGTTTACAATTGTAGATGCCTTGGAACTCGGAACTTTTAGGAGATCGAGGTCTCTACTTTGACACCAAAAGTTGTATGTACATCGATCGTCTTGGTAGCAATCGTCAGGACATTGCAGATGACAGTTCAGATGCATGGACTGACACACACCCAAAAGACACCATTGTGAGATTGGCTAGCGGTGTCCGCAAAATGTATGGATACTAATACAGATACCGACATGGAGAAGTTAATGCGCAGTGCAAAGTCAAAGGACTGACGCAGAACTGTTATTCGAATCAGGTAATTAACTTTGATTTGTCATTGACGCTTTACAGTACGGTCAAGATGAATACTTTCAAGTGAAAACATTGCATTCACACAAAACTGTACTTTTACAAAACCACAAAGTGCCTGTCACCTGTAGAAACAATCAGTCAAATTGTCTTCCAGAAACGAGTGCGGCTTCCAGACTACAACACTTTACTCTATGGACACGCCGACCCCCAGTATAAAAGGGGAAAGTTCAACGACAAACACTTCATTGCGAATATAATTGTCTTTCTAGAAAGATATATAATTTAAGACAGCAACCGAGTGAGGGCCCACTATGGACTCTGTGTTTAAATTGGAGGTCACTACACCTTACCGATAATGATGAATTCAACATAGCAACTGAGTGAAGTGCCCAATGTTAACTTCAAAGTCAATAATGAACCAGAGCGCTATGCTGTGTCTAGTGAGCAGACTGATGCCATTTTCACATCAACAACGAAGCACAACCCTGTCGCTCGAAAGCAAAAGCCATGCAGCACGACCTTTCTGCATTACTGGCAAAAGTGATGCCCTGCGTTTACCTACGTAAGGATCTCATCCATGCACTCACAAATAAAAATGAATGCCATTAGTTCAACGATAGGTACAGATTAAAGAAGATTACACGTTTCCTTTGGATATTCCTAGCTATTGTGATAGCAAGACAAGTATCTGTTGAATAGGGTGGATGCATGCCTGTGACTGAATCATATTAGTACCGTATGCCATTTCACGGCAAATGCAAACGAGTACAAAACAATCATCGAAGAAGCCACACTTTATGTGCGTCGTGTTTTCCAAAGACAGCTATCCAAATGTTACTCACTGACGTTGTGAGCATTGCGGCCCTCAGTGAAAGTCCTTTCGAGTTCCAACACCTCAACGTCATTCGAGATTACCTGAAGTCATGTACCAGACATCAAGAAGCTACAATTGCCCAGGAAAATTACTTGTGATCTAACTTTGACACTGAAAGCACAAGACAGGAACCAACAGCAGCCATGGTATTTCGTACGAAGATTATGCAAGAGGATATGCTTTCAGGAGATTTGAGTTAACCCGAGACGAAGGCAGTGACAAAAGAAATTTCCACCCTATAATGTCAGGCCACCTTTTCTGGAATTTCAGTTTGCAATTGTTCTGGCAAACACAGATAACTTCATTTTGCATGTAGCAATTGACAAGACTCTGGAAATCAACAGTTTGAGCGAAGTGATCTTGGGTCGGTGGTTCTTTCCGGGGTTTTTATACTGGCCGCCATGTATAGCCTATCTTGTGCTGAAAAATGGCGTTAAACCCTATAACAACAACAACAACATCATCACATAATATATACCAGAGTATCGATTCTAATGAATATTCACAGCCCTTTTTAAACTGTTTGAAAGAAAATCACGTTGCGGTAATGTGGATCACACCAACAACTACAAAGTTACAAGAAATTGGTTCCTTACAGTTTCGCCTGCTGTGCTACAAAAGCGACAATTTTTGGCGCCATTAACAAGAAGCTGGACATTGCCACGCTATTTAAAAAGTGAATTCCTTGAATCCAGTTTTACATAATGCATCTCAATATGACATAGGTGATGTCAATTCATTCTTACTCATACTTTATCTCATGCATGTTCTGCGCATTAAGAAAAGTTTGGTAATTAACCATCTATATCCTATTTCACAGTCTGTTTCCATATTCTTACCCAGCCATTGACTTTCTTATATTATGCCGTTAATGCACCAATATGTCACATTATTGAAACGAACAATATTTATTTTTAACCTTAATAGTCAATTTCATTTTAACTGTTATCTTGCTGCTGGATTTGAAGTACTAAAACTAACATGGTGCTGTGAAAGTTGTGACCCTACTCTACTTTCAAGAAACTGATTAGTTCGGTGCTATATCACTATGACATTGTTGCACCTAGCAGCGTCAACAATACAATTTAAAGAACGATTCACCTTTATTAAAATTTGTCGAAAGTGAAATTTCATTTCAGATCGCTGGTAAATGTGACACTTAAGTATTTTATTAGGTTGAGATTTTCTAAAGGGGTGTCTTCAAAAGAGTATTTATGCGATTGTTTTAACTCGTCAATAGAATTATTTTCAAATTAGATACTCCATTTTCGTGCGTATTGCCCTAGTGTAACAAAATCATTTTGTAGATGTACACATGTGTCTGTGGACTTATGTATGTAAATGGAAGAGGAAAACATTTAGGCTGTTTTCTTCAGCAGACCCGCTGTTTGTGAATCCCACGTCAAAATTCTTGCACACCAAAGAAGTAAATCTATGCATTAGTAATATACTTTATACTGGTTTTAAAGGAACTTTCAAGACAATATTGCCAATAGATAACCGAGGAAACGGGTGCTAAGTGCCATTCCGCAGAAGACACCGAGGAAGCTGACCCAGGCTTGCATGGGCGGGTATCGAACCCGCGACCCTTGGATTGCGAGTCCGCGGCTTCCAGCTGTAGTAGTTGTAGCAGTAGTAGTAAATGTTGTTGTTATTGTTGCTGTTGTTGTTGTTGATGATGATGATGATGATGATGATGAGGACGATGATGATGAAGACCATGATAACGATAGGGATATTGTAGCTGAACATACGATAGAAATGAAGGTTGCGCGTGAACTCTCATTAATAATTCAGGAAGTCATTAAAGGTTATGTAGACTGAGTACACATCAAAGCAAAGTGTTCTGGAATGGATGAGCGGCAATTCATTCTCAGTTTTAATTCACACATAAATCTGACTTTTTCCCGATAAACAGATAAAACGAATAATTAATATCTGATAAATCCTCTCTAACTTATTATTATTGTTATTATTATTATTATTATTATTATTATTATTATTATTCAAGTTTCAGTCGCGATCGGTTTAAACTGAATCCCATTCCAGCAACAATATACAAAGAAAGTGATATATATTTGCTTTTTTCCTTGAATCATCATCTTGATAGAGAGAACAGATTATCAGTAATCTTCAACTGTAGCGCGAAGGTCACACTCAGATATAATGGTTGGACCATAACCAATGAAGTTTGAGAACATTTCTATCTGATGCGTCACACGAGTGATCCGATATCGATAGTACAGACCACGTGATCTTTATTTGTACTGGGAACTATGTTCTCAGTTTATCAATGCCTATAAACAGCACAGACGTTTATACATAATTCGTCATTTACCTATAGACCTGTCTTCACGACGGTAGATATTCAGTAAAGAGGTAAAGTATCTGAATATAAAGCATTAAGAAGACTTACAGGACACTGTGAATAACTGTCATTTGAAGGTATTGTTTAGCGTTCCTATAATATCGCAACAAGGAAGTGTTTTAAATTGTAATTCTGTTTCCACGTAGAACTTGTTAGTGAACTAGATCTCCTCACACACAAGCAGTTTCTATATGTAACTGCCACCTGTATGTACAGGTCAAAATGGCGGAAACACAGGAGGCTACTTATAAACAGTTGAATTGCCCAATATGTTTGGAAATATTCGAATCACCGAAGGCTTTAACGTGTTTGCATACGTTTTGTGAGAAGTGTATCTGTAGACATGCCCGCAGTCTTAAAGAGGCGGGGACACAGTCAGATATAATCACGTGTCCCATCTGCAGAAGTCCCACCCCTGCTCCCTCTGCCGACCAGACACCAGATGAGTGGGCTGCTAAACTTGCTACCAATTCCATCGTTTTGTCGCTTTTGGCGTCAGGTCAGCCCAACAAGGATGACTCCGTTTATTGCCAGCCATGTTTAACTCTTGGAAAACAGAATATCTCTATGGCATACTGTGTCAAATGTTCGGAATATCTCTGTAATATTTGTTACAGTTGTCATAAAAGTTTTAAGATGAGCAAGGATCATACCATCACTGTACAGTCAGTGTCTGCACAGCAGAATCGGATTTCAACTCGGGATATGTACCGTTGTTCGGTTCATTTGAAACAATACAAATATTTGTGTCCAAATCACAAAGAGCTTTGCTGCAGTAACTGCGTCATCAAAGATCACAGAAAATGCGATGAACTATTGCTTGTAAAAGAGTTATCTAAAAGTAGTAAAGAAGAACAAGACTTCAGCCAAATATCAGAAAAATTACAGGCAGCAAAAAATTTTTTTATGACACTGCTTAAAAGTTGGTCAAAAAGTTTAGAATCAATTGAGCAGCAAAAGATTACAATAACTAAGTCGATTCAGGGTTGGACTATCACCATTAAGGAGCTTATAGATAAACTAGAGACCGTAGCTCTGGAAGAATTGGATCAGATGTGTAAGCAAGAAAAGATAAATGTGTCAGATGAAATTGTGGAATGTAAGAGTGCAATAGCCGCCATTGAAACGTCTGAAGAAATGCTATTGGGCAGTAGAAAATCAGAGGATGATACGAAATTATTTATCACAACGACCAAAGTATCCCGACAAGTTCTTAAGTATTTGGAAAAATACAAAACAATGGAAAATAATTTGGAAATTGCTGAATTAGAATTTCATTTTAACAGCACATGTGAAGGAATCATTCAAACCTTGTCATCCATTGGTAAGTTGACAAGACGGGTGGTTAAGATTCCTAAAATATCATCTGACTTGTCATTTGAAAATACCAAAGTGCCAACAATTCAACCCAATTCAAAAATGGTCACGTTTAGTGCCAAGATTTGCAGTGACGCTGATATATGTGACATACATTCGGGTGTTTTCCTATTGGATGACAGACTTGTTTTGTGTGATTGGGCTAATTCCAATCTAAAGCTGTTTGATAGACGTTTTCAGTGCGTTTCACATCTTAAAATGAAGGATACACCTATGTATATATGTCGTGTAGATGAAGGTACTGTGGCTGTAACTGTAGATACAGATATTAAACTTGTGTCTGTTACTAATAAACTGACGCTACTGAGGAGGATATCTGTTGGTTGCGACTGTTATGGAATAGCTTCCTACCAACAGAACATTATTGTAGATATTGATGGAGATTCTTTGCTTACTTATGATACTTCAGACAAAATCATCAATAGGATTATGTCATATGACTCACTGGCTATCCATAATACACACTGTGTCAGTCAAGATGGACAAAGAATATATTACACAGCAGAGAACGCTTTGTTAACCATGGATATGAAAGGGAATAAATTGACTACGTTTGAAAGCAATGATCTGAAGGGCGCGTCAGGGATCACGGTAGACAACCAAGGGATCATTTATTGCTGTGGGAAGAAGTCTATAACTGTGATAACGGTTACTCCAGAAGGGAGACAACTCTGTGTTTTACTATCTGGAGATCACAAACTTCAGAAGCCTCATGGTATATGTTTGAATGAGAGAAATGACACAATTTTTGTGTTTGAAGAAAACTCGAATAACGTGAAATTGTTCAAACTAATGTAATATAGCATTTTGATATCACTATTTCAGACATTCCGCTAATGGAGTTTCATTACGATTAATTCCACCTGAAGTGATGAGTGGCAAAGCATCAAGTTTTGTCTGATCATTGGGACATCATCCCATATACGTATTACAACATTACTGGAATAATCCTTTGATTTCATTTCTTTCATGGATTCTTTCACCTATTGCTTTAAGAACGTGTCAGATCTACTGTTAGAGGTGATGTCGTAAGTATTATTCAGTCTTGCAAAGGTAGGAAAGTTCAAATCTCAGTTCATGATTTCTTTTCTTGTAGCTATTAGTATTTATTTCAAATTGGTAGATATTCTTAAATAACTGCCGTTGATTCCTCTGGTATAATTCATCTCATCTTTCAGGTGATCTTCAGCTCACGAGTTGTTCTATTATCACCATTGAACACAAAATATTGTGTGAATGGAAATAGATTCCGTAACAGTAAAGTTATTCTGTCTTTAGAAATTAAAATTATATGTATTGCAGCATTTAATATTAGCTTTTCTCCTCTCTTAAATGATTTAGATACGGTCCGATATCGGAAAAGATTTATTTTCTCTTTGTAATTAATACGAGCTGTTTCCTGTCGACCGAAATAAGGGTTCTGCGATAAAAATTCTTACATTTTGTGTGTGTATATGTGTGTGTGTGTGTGTGTGTGTGTGTGTGTGTGTGTGTGTGTGTGAGAGAAAAACTCGATTTATCCGAGAGGATATGACAGGGAATAAATTGAATGCATCTGAAAACAATAATATGAAAGGTGCGTTAGGGATCACTGTAGACGAACAAGGGCTAATTTATTGCTGTGGGTTCTACCAGTGCGATACAGGTTACTTCAAAAGAGAGAGAACTTGTATTAGTATTACACGAACGTTGACTTACGAATGCCGAAGGTATCTGTTCCGATGACGTAAACTGACAGCTCCGGTGGCCTTGTGGTAGAGCGTCCGCCTCGGATGCGGGAGGTCGCGGGTTCGAACCCAGGCCGAGTCATACCAAAGACTTTCAAAAATGGTACTAACAGCTGCTTCGCTTGGCGCTCAGCATTAAGAGGTTAGTGTTAGGACTGGTTGGCCTGGTGTCAGGATAATGTGACTGGGTGGGACATCATGCTGCATGTCTGCGGCATGATGCCCCAGTGATAAACACCACTATAAACTGTCACACTGCAGACATCGTAGCGATATGACTGAAAATTTTTTAAAGCTACGTTAAAAATCTAAATCACACACACACACACACGATGACGTAAACGACAGCATTCTTGTGTTTGAAGAAAGATCGAATGACGTGAAAGTGTTGAAAAATAATTTAATAGAGAATGTTGATTTCCTGTTTGCTGACTATGCAAATAATACTTTAATATATGGACTTCTAAAGTTCAAAGTGACGAGTGAAAAAGCAGTCTATTTTAATCTGATTATTGAGAAAATATTACATCATCCACAGAAATGTCACAACATTATTGAAGTAATCCATTGATGGAGTTTTTTTGAATGAAAGGTTCATCAGATTCTTTATGGATGCGGTTAATGTATTTTTTTTTTAAATGGAATATTTTAGAAGATTGTTCAGTTGTGAAACCTGGAAAGAAAAGTCTTTTTTCAGTCCTTGATGTTTTTCTTCTTCTTCTTGCATTTACACATTTCGATGCGAGCTGCAATATGAATGACTTGCTGTATTGGAATAAAAGAGAAATGTAAATATTTTACAATATTGTATTATTAGGTAATACAATTTACTTCAAAATGTGTCGATATCCTCAATTTGCTGCAGCTTATTTTGTTGTTTTCTCCCTCAGGGAAATTTTTTCTACTAATATAATGGATAAAATAGGGTTCATTTCGTTATTAATCAGAGCACGAATATATTTCTCAAGCTATTTGAGCGCCGAAGTTATTTTCAGAAAATTCACAGCTCCTTTCCACCTCTATCTCCATGCATAAAAGAATATAAGTAAACATTTAGTTGTCCGTCCCTTATGTTATCATGTAAAAATTTAATGTAAATGAATTGTAAGAATAGTGTTACGTTTCTTCTTTCTTTCCTGCATTAGTTTTCTTGAAGCTCATAAAAGGTAATTATCAGCCAACCAACTGAACAGCCCGTTATAGAAAAGTTGCATTTATGAGAGAGAGAGAGAGAGAGAGAGAGAGTACACAAAGTTTCAATTACAATGACATTTTCAAATAATTTGTGACCAAATATCATATTTATGCAGTCATAACAGGAAGAAGCTTCAGAGCCGTGATGACCTCTGTGTAATGACCTCTGGGGTGAGTACATGGGGTGTATGTGTGTTTTGGAAAACACAGTGAAAAGGATAAGGGTTTGCAATGGTGAGTTATTGTAGTTATTGAAGTTCCGGTACAAATTTGTTGACTCGAAAACAATATGCAGTTATAAGTTTCCAGCGTCTAATCGAGTTATAGGTTGATGTTATGTATAGATTGCTATATCTGTACAGTGTTCTGTTTGTACTATGTCAGTACTGGGTCTGTATAGTGCTTTGTCTGTACTCTGTACTTTATATATAGTATGTGCTATGTTTGTATATATTGGTATGTCTGTATTGTGTGCTATCTCTTTATTCTGTGCTGTCTTTATTCTAATAGTTTATAGTTTGTTAGTGACCGTACATGAGATATGTGGAGTCAGTGTGCAAAAAAAATTTTGACGAGGCTAACACAAGCTACATAAATCTCGTATACGGTCACTAAAATTATATTTAGCTTTATATTTTTAACGTAACTTTAACAATATTTTCAGTCATATCGCTACAATGTCTGCAGTGTGACAGTTTATAGTGATGTCTAACACTGGGGCACCATGCCGCAGACATGCAGCATGATATCCCACCCAGTCACATTATTCTGACACCAGGCAGACCAATCCTAACACTAACCTCTTAATGCTGAGCGCCAAGCGAGGTAGCTGCTCGTACCATTTTTATAAGTCTTTGGTATGACTGGGCCGGGGTTCGAACCCGCGACTTCCCGCATCAGAGGTTGAGGCTCTAACCACTAGGTCACCGGAGCGGTCAATAAATTATATAACGAATTTATCCCACCAAACATTCTTTGCACTTGACTGAAATAATAGCAACAAAACCAGCGAACGAAGTCTAAGAATCCCGGTGTGTTGGCTAAACTGGTCAAAAGTTTCCTTGAACACTTGTATGTACAGTCATGAATTTGATGACTGCATTTTTATTAGTAATAGTAATCGTCACAGTAATATCGTTAAGGTAACATTGATATGCAAGCTTAAGTGGCTTTATGGTATAACCATGTGACTGTCGTGTATTTTGTATTACACATGACGCATCGTTTGCAATGCTTCATGTGTTATACATCGTCCATCAACAATTGCTTGTTTCCACTTCGTAGCACGCTTTTCTGATCCTATTTGAATTGAACTTAGAATATAGGTTTGTATCACCAAAATATCAGACTATGCCGATAATAAACAAGATCCATGCATATTAATTAGGGTGATCTTGGATCTGATGGACTGAACTTTTAGTACTCTGGAATCAATAATTTTGATCAAATGCTACTCAGACATGGAATATGTTCTTATGTCTTATATCTTAGAAACATTTTATAAGGAGGTGATCTTGCATCCGATTCGCTGACTTTGTTACGAATCGGGCGGTCATGTTTCTGGTTGGATTTTAATCAAACTTGTTACATATATTTATATCATCAAGACTTTGGATAGTTTCATGGCGCTCCGGATCCACGCCCAATTAATTAGGTGATCTTGCCTCTGATTGGTTGAACTCATTGGCAATCTTGAAGCCATATTTTTTTTATTTTGATCAAACTATAAACCTAGATTTCAATAATGTGCGGATCCACGCATAATAATATGACGAACTTCCATGCATTGGCTAAGCTTGTTACCACTCAGGAACAAACTGGTAAACAAGCATTAAATTAATCTTCCGTCTAGGATCTTGGATGAGTACAACTGCAAGCAAGATCCATGCATTGTAATGAGCTGATCACGCATCTTTGAGGTTGAGTTTTGGAAATTTTATTTTAAATCATATTCTTATCAATGTTGATAAATAAGCTTTCGTCATCAAGCTATATTATGCGCTTTTATGAGTAAGATCTACATATATTTTTATTTAGTTTTTATGAGATGATTTCACATGTGATTGGCTGAGCTTCTTACAACTTGAGTCACTGTATTCGGATCTGATTTTAATCAAAACTTTGTCGATAGATCAATATTGTGAAGATGTCTGGAAATTTATTTTATGTTCCTGTGCATATTTATGAGTTGATCTTGCAGTTGATTCGGAGATGTTTATTATCGCTTTTAAAACTGACTTTTTGTGGGTTTGATCAGACTTTGGTTTTGTGGCTGAATATGATGATGAGTGAAATTTATGCATATTAATTAAGCGATCTTACATCTGATTGGCTGAGCTTGTTAATACTCAGACAGCTATACTTCTGATAAGACTTTTGAACAAACTTCTTAAATATTTTTACATTATCAAGATGTTGGATGAGTTTGATTATGAGCAAAGTCTATGCATATTAATTAGCTGATGTTGTATCTGATTGGCTGGGCCTGCTACCACCATGGGTGCTGAATTCTAATCGGTTTTTGCTTTATCATAAGCTTATATTATCATTGGTGAAGACAGGTTCTGTAATAAATTAGATACGCACAGATTGACGAGATACATTGCATCTGATTGGCTCAGTTTGTTCTTATCCAGTTTCAATAAAACTTTGTAAATGAGTTTTTATCATTAAGAACATTGATGCAATCAACTGCACATAAGTGTCTGTGTATAAAATAAAATAGGTTAAATCCATTTGACACAGAGTTCGTGAAATATTTTACATTTGGTGTGTTCTTTAGTACAACATAAGCCTGCAAAGTGAAATGGCCAACTCATGTAAGCCAGGTGAGCAATATTATGCCCCCTTGACCTCTTGTTCAATTATGCAATTGCAGAATAGGCAGGACGTGGAATTCTGCGTAATTCTAGTTTGTTTGTTTCGAAATCTTTCTCAGAAAAGGACTTTTTGTGGTTATTTTCTAAATTTATTTATTCCTCAAGATTATAATTGTCAAATTCCAACAGCTTCATTGTTGTAGAAGTTTACTTGGTTAATTATTTACTTTATCTGTGCATCCACTTCCTTTTGTTTATTTGCCGTGTTTATCTTTGTTTTGTGTGCGTCCAACATAGACCCAGACCTGCACTATCCACTAAAATAAATAAGGCTTGCTTTAGAATTAAAAGACGGGGTGGTTATGGATAGAAGGCACACAAATGAATAATATCCGGTTCTGGAAATCCAGACTGTCGCCTGTATTTTATATTGACTAGGCAAATTAAAATTTGATCGGTGGTGGAGTCTTTGATAAAGCGATTTTCAACTCCTCCATACCGGGCACTCAGTACAAGAAAGAGCAAAGATCCTCATCTACTGGTATTTTATAGAATGGCAAGTCAGAAGGTTTTACATGGTTTACGGTATACGGTATAGATTTTCCTCAAAGATGCAGCATGACTTGACTTGACTTTGAAATTAAGGTCGCGTGCGCCCAATGGGCATGTGCGACCGAGATGCAGCATTTCAGAGTTCTAACCTTTTATTAGTCTCATAATATCAATTACAGAAGTGTTTGATTTCTCTTGAAAGCAGTATATTAAGCATCTGTGTAATTGTGAATATAGCCATAGGGGTGGAGGTGGATGATGGAGTTGCTCAGGGGGCGCTCACCAGTTATTATGTACTTTTGTGACAGCGAAGTATGTATAGTGAAGTTGTTTGCATTTAACACATGCACTGTTGAGAGAATGTTGGCATACCTCTATGTTACTCTGATGTAGTGTGGCTGACATTTCTTTGGATATTGTAGTTTTGGAAATTGTAAATGATTTTAGCACACTGCTAACTAAAATGACTGCTCCATTGTGCTCCAAAAATCAGCCTGAATTTGTCTAAAGTACACTATCCTTAGCACCTACTAAAATAGGGAAAATGAATTTTGCCAGACTGGACAATACCAGCTTCTGAAAGTGCAATGAATGAATTACCAAATATATAAAATGTAAAAAAAGTTATCGGCTCTTTTTTTATACAATTTACCTCTGAAGTTCAGGAAGTGAAAATGTCCAAGTGGAGCTAGCACTTTTTTTGAAAGGTGCACATCCGGAGTAAGGCCAAGCTGTATACTCTATAACCCATATTACACCCATCAATCATACACCAAAATAAAGGGAATTAAAGGTTCTTTGAACAATACCTAAGATATACAAGGTCTTTTTTAAACAGCCAGTATAACTAGAGAGGGAATCCGGGGAATTTTTTTTTTTTTTTAAATTCTAACTATGCAAAATACGAAACTGTAGAGGGCCACCTCATGAACAAGGAGAATAAAGCAGTGTGTTATATGACTTGTTATGATCAAGAATTGAGATGATCCTAATAGAAATGAAGATGTACACAGTGAATTACGACTTTGAATGAGCAAGTACATGGAAAATATAGTTGATGCAGAAGATGGGGTGCATAGAAACAGCGAAACGCACCGAAACGCCGGAACGCAATAAAAAACACTGGAAGGCACTTTAATTATATCGTATATACCATAGTGTATATTGGTTGTCTATGTAAAATTCATATGTGTGACATTTAATATTAGTTATATAATAAATTAATATGTACTTTCTTTTCTGCAAGTGATGCAACTTCAAATTAAGAAGAAGCTGGAAACTGCGCATTTTGACTACAGTTTGGAAAGTAAAAACATTAATACTAACATAGTGTATTGCAATTTATACATGAGTTTAAAGCTTCAGTTATCAATAATAAACACATATTAATATTGATTTATTAAGTTGATTATTATATTGTGGTTATTAAAAAATAAATACATTTTTCTTATTATCTTAAGTTCCGGGATGTATGAGACTTGCACTAACCAGCAGGTGAAATAGCTGTATAGGTTAAGTGTAACTATCATGAATTATGCGCGATAATGGTTTAAATGCGAAGAAAAATGCGAGAATGGCGTGTCAAATCATTAGCGTCTTTCGTTGACCGTTCTTTAAACCTATTCGGCTATTGGAAGAAGAGCATGGGAAGTAGTAATAGAGGGCGATATACGGACAATGGGAAAATGCATTACAGACACCCCTGATCCTGTATACGGACAAATGGCACACCCTGGGGCGATATAGGGACAATGGGAATTTTGTATAGCGACAATAGGAATGGAACAGGTAGGGTGACGTCACGGTACTGGACACTTGCAACAATGTAGCAAGTACCGTGACGTCATGCCACCTGTTTCATTTCTATACAAAGTTTTTTGCATTCGCTTTCGTGTCAGTGGATAGTATATTATGTTTATGCATTTGCGTACGTGTCTGTGGATAGTATAGTATGTTTTATACATTCGCGTTCGTGTCACCTGTTTCATTTCTATACAAAGTTTTATGCATTCGCGTTCGTGTCAGTGGATAGTATAGTGTTTTATGCATTCGCATTCGTGTCAGTGGATAGTATAGTATATTTTATGCATTCGCGTTCGTGTCACCTGTTTCATTTCTATACAAAGTTTTATGCATTCGAGTTCGAGTCTGTGGATAGTATAGTATGTTTCATGCATTCGCGTTCGTGTCACCTGTTTCATTTCTATACAAAGTTTTATGCATTCGAGTTCGAGTCTGTGGATAGTATAGTATGTTTCATGCATTCGCGTTCGTGTCACCTGTTTCATTTCTATACAAAGTTTTATGCATTCGAGTTCGAGTCTGTGGATAGTATAGTATGTTTCATGCATTCGCGTTCGTGTCACCTGTTTCATTTCTATACAAAGTTTTATGCATTCGAGTTCGAGTCTGTGGATAGTATAGTATGTTTCATGCATTCGCGTTCGTGTCACCTGTTTCATTTCTATACAAAGTTTTATGCATTCGAGTTCGAGTCTGTGGATAGTATAGTATGTTTCATGCATTCGCGTTCGTGTCACCTGTTTCATTTCTATACAAAGTTTTATGCATTCGCGTTCGTGCCTGTGGATAGTATAGTATGTTTTATGCATTCGCGTTTGTGTCACCTGTTTCATTTCTATACAAAGTTTTATGCATTCGCGTTCGTGTCAGTGGATAGCATAATATGTTTTATGCATTCGCGTTCGTTTCCATAGATTGATGAACATCAGTCTATCAACTAAAAATTTTTTTTAAGCAAGAAAGAATAAATCTTTTCGAGACAGTGGAGTGGACCTGAACTTACTATCCACACAAACGGACGCGAACGCATGAAACACACCATACCTACTATCCACACAAACGTACGGGAACGCATAAAACACACCATACTTACTATCCACACAAACGTAGGGGAACGAATAAACACACCATGCTTACTATCCACACAAACGTACGGGAACGCATAAAACACACCACATATGCTATCCACACATACGTACGCGAACGCATAAAATACACACACTACTATCCACACAAACGAAGGAAGAAAAATAACACCATATCTACTATCCACACAAACGATTGCGAACGCATAAAACACACCATAAGTACTATCCACACAAACGTACGGGAATGCATAAAAACACACCATACTTACAATCCACACAAACGTACGGGAATGCATAAAAATACACCACACATACACACGCGAAAGCATATAACACACATTCTACTATCCACACAAACGAAGGAAGAGAAGAAAAACACACTCATATCTACTGTCCACACAAACGGACGCGAACGCATATAACACACACTATATTATCCACACAAACAGGAAGAGAATTTAAAAAAATACACCACATATATTATCCACACAAACGAACTCGACCGCATAAAACACACCATACATACTATCCACACAAACGGACGCGAACGCATATAACACACACTATACTATTCACACAAACGCGAAGAGAAGAAAAGCACACCCATATCTACTATCCACACAAATGTACGCGAACGCAAAAACACACACACACACACACAACAGTAAAGGAGTGAGTGTTTATAATCACACTACTCTACATTCACACGAATTGGCAACTTGAAGAGTGTTTCTTTTCTAGAGATCTGGTTAGCCCTGAGAAGGGCTGTTTTTGTTGACGGGGAGTGATGGCAATCTTTTACTGTCTAAGATTGCGTCCTCGTCTGGCTGCAGGCTTTCCTACACGATACGGTCTGTTTCTTCGGAAAGAGAAGGAGAACTCTTTGCTGTCCACACGACAGTCAACAAAACCTCTGTCTGGTTCTTGCTGCTGTTGCTGCTGCTACTGTTGTTGCTGTTCTCTCTGCTTCTGAAATCTGTACTTCTCTGTCCATTCTTCTTGTTCTTTTTTGATTTCCTCTCTGAAGACCTCTTCTACTAGGTCTTGGGCTATTGCTAACATCCTGACATTCTCTATCTCTTCAGGCTTTGATATCAGGTTTAGCCTGACACGATGTAAATTGACGTAAGCTTCGTTCAGCTTACCTAGTCTGGAAGGCATGTTCATAGGTAGACGAGTCAACCATGGATGGCCAGACTGGAGACTGCCTCGCTTTATATGGTTCAAATGCGGACGCGATAGAAAACATCCCTACTGGATTTTTGTTGAGTCGGAACGCTATGATAACTCATGTTATGGTGATGGATAGAGAGAGAAGTCAAAGAGCATATATTCACAGTGGGTTTTTTTTTTGGAAAACAAACGACATACACATTTTTTTTCTTGAAAACACAACATTTTCTATTCAACGAACAACTAACAACTAACAATTAACAATAACATCGAACAAACTATTTTTGACAAGGTTGACAACGTTGTGAACTCATGTGAAATTTCCACTCATGGAAGTCATGAGGCCTTTGATGTACACTACGTTTCCTAGCTAAAGGCAAAAGATAACCATAATGGTCACAAAACCATCGATCTACTTTCTTATCGTTTCTAGAAGAGTGACGATCAAAATAAGTCACTAAATGTTCTAACGGATATCCAAGACTGCGTTGATGAAGAAAATTCACACAATATTGTCCACACATAATGGAATCTGTGCCTTGTAATTTCACATTATTGAATCGTGTCGTCTGGGCATTTCTTCTCATAAAGTCGATGATGTCGTCTTCCAAAGGGGGTAATCCATACGAATCAAAATACTCCACACAATTCTCTTTATGGAAGTAGACGGCTAACCAGTGGATTCCTGGGAGGTGACTGTCGTCCGTGTTGATGACATAAGCTTGATGGTCTTGAGGTTTGCGATGAGGTAGTTCATCTTTAGCACACACGACAGGATTCCAAGAAGCAGTGTACTAACTGTTGTTCAAAAGGTAATAAAGTTCCCAGGTATCCATTTTTCTTTGTTCTGTTGTTTTTTTTCTTGTTTTGTCACAGGTAATGATAAGTCATCAATTCAATTCTGACATTTTGCTTGAAAATCTCTGTCAAGTAACCGTTTCTTCGTTTCGTCTCCGCACTCTGGGCTAAGAGAGCTTCGATGTGATAGATCTCTAGAGTAGTCAATGGAGGACAGGAATGATCACGCAAGCCTTTATATCACTCATACAACACTGCTTCTTCCGAGATGAGACTCCAACCCTCGTCCAGATACTCTTCCAACTTTTCGTCTTGGCTGATCATCAGACATTTATCGTGTTGAATTTGACTGGGATGATAGTTTTGACATCCATAGCAATCTTTCTTGGTCAATTCCGTAATTTTGTTCGCCAGGTGTTTAGCAAAACAGGACACTAAATGTTGTTCTTGTTCTGGCCATCGGGACGTGACCACCTCGTCCTCTTCGTCTTTGTCTTGGGGTTCTGCTTTCACGGCATCCTCCCATTCTATTTTCAAAGATTCTCTACTGTTCGAAGAGGGATAAGAGTGTTCCATAGTTTCTAATAGTCTAGAATGATTTCACTCAAACTGTTGATTTCTATGGTATTATCGAATTCGGCATACAGAATGACGTACACCGTCTCGGTGAGAGCTTCTGCAAACTGAAGTTCCACACGCAGTTGACCGGATTTTATAGGGTGGAAATGTCCCTTGTCGCTGCCTTGGTCTGGAGTAAAATCAAAGACCCACAAAGTGTAACCTCCTACATAATCTTCGTACGAAATGCCGTGACTGGTGTTGGTTCCTAGCTGTTCGGTAGCTTCGTACAGGGACAAGTACGATTTCAAGTAATTCTTCTGGGCAAAGTTAGGTTCGAAGGGTCTGGTACACAAGGTCTTGCCATCGCAACTGACTTCGATCTTGGACACTCTGTAATGCTTAAACTGGAAATGATTTTGATCGTTGGTTCCGTTGAGGGCTTCGTTGCTGACGATACCAACGATTAAACGTTTGGGTAACTGTCCTTGGAACAGATGATCTTCGATCTTGGATCGGAGACCAGCAGCAATGGTGAAAGTTTTCACTTCTACGCGTTGTATCGGATACTTGGCGGTCGTTCTTCTCAGTGTTGACTGATGTCGTTTCCCGCTTTAGGTAACACTTCTACGCGTCGCACGTAAAGTCTGGCTTCTTGGATGATGGTTTTGTACTCGTTGGCATGAGCCATCAAATGGTAAGCGACACTGCTGTGATTTAGTCTCAGGCAAATATCCACTCCGTTGAACAAATACTTGTCTTGTAACCACATGTCCAAATGCAAACGATCCATCAGTTCTAAACTACGTCCTTGCAGGATTTTCTTTCGACGGTCGTTAAAGCCCACATCGTGAGGATCGTCAGCTGCTGTCAGGGCTGTGTCGTTAAACTTGTTCTCACCTGCGGTGTCAGGTGTCCAAACCACGCAAGCATCCAGATGAGTGTTCTTGGTCTCTTTTCCGTACGTCAAGAGATTTTCCAGGTACGTTCGTTAAGGGTAATTATCCATGCTACTGCTGACCGGTTTGTTATTCAAGTGCAAAATCCACTTCGCTGAACAAGGAGTGGATGAAATTGTTGACGGGAGCTACTCTAGCATCGGCTACCGGATTGGTGTTGTCCGTTTTGATCACTTTCAGTTTCAGGTACAAGTAACTGCCATTCAGATCGAGATAATCTTCTGGCTGTCCTTTGATTTCAAACTCGATGGGAGCTGAGTCCGTCAAAGAGGAGACGGTATGAAATTCGACCCATTGGGATTCTTGCATCATCATCATGGTGGGTGGCATGGCAAACAGATCCAGTTCCGACTTGGAACAAGCGCAAGACTCTTGGTGCATCATTTTCTCTATGTAATTTTTTTAATAATCAAAAGCGTCTAAGTCTCGGACGCTTTTTATTTTCTTAGTCTTTCTAGTTCTGGGATTGTGAAGTCCTCTCAAGGGGTGTCTTCGTTGTCTTTTTCTGCCTTGTCCTTGCTGTGTCGTCAGGGAAGCAGGAATGCCTGACTCGGCAGCGCCCAGGGCATTTATAGGAGTTTCTCGTCGACCCAAAATGTCTTTGCCTGTTTGAACCAAGATATTTTTGCTTGCTCTCAAGAAAGCTTCTTCGGGATTTTGTTTGTCAATGGTGACATTTTGAAGAAATTATTTGCCTTGCGTCAACGCGGCATCTTTCAAGGCGTGCAATCCCCGTGTCACCATCGGTTTCAAACGGGGAGCCACTGAACGAAAGACTGATTTTAGCATATCTCCTAAACCATGTCCTCGTTGTCGAGCGACTCCTTGGTACACAGGATACATGACTTACAAGGGGTTAGAGTAATAGTTTTCGAAAATGGAGTTTCACTGTGACTTTCCCTTTGGTGAATAGAATATTTTGTCCCAGATCTCCTTTTATAGTAATGTTGACAGTGTCGAAATACGACTTACTGACTGGGAAATAGTGAAGATATACAAATTCACGGTGAACGTGATAGGTGTTTCCACCTTCCTCGTCAGTGTTCGTGGCAGAATCCACTTTGAAAGGAATGACACGCAGTAACAGTACGGAGGTGTGTCCCACCACGTTGTACTCCACCACATCGGAGTACACAAAAATCAATTTCAGTCCTTGGTTCATTTCTACACGGAATCGGAAATATTTCGCAAAATCCAAGTTACCGGTAACGGCTGGTATTTCGTTTTTCATCTTGATCAACTTGGGGTCTCCACCCAAAATATCATACATTTCAGGACAAAATGTAATGGCCAATACTTTGTCCTCTGAAAATTTGATGAGTAGGCGACGAACTATTTTGTGGTACTCGAGGGTGAAACTTTT
>JAECUM010070288.1:0-14041 GCA_016617855.1 Megalonaias nervosa | reverse complement strand
ATATATATATATATATATATATATATATATATATATATATGCAATAAACTGACGACGAACAGTGCAAAACTAGGATCTAACTAGCCTGAGCACTTTCGACTCCTAATGGGTCTTCTTCAAAGGCATATACAAAACATAGACAAAGCAAACAAATAAAACACAAAAACCGTTGTGTTTGCAAAACTCTACATGGCTGTTTCTACATGAACTAAACCTTCACAGGTATTATGTTTCAGCCAACCTATATCAACTTGTTGCGGATACTGGAAAATATTTGTATTAAGCTAGAAATCGATGAGCCATAGCGACATCTATTACTTTGTGTGCATTTATGTAAGCGAAATTAAATCCCGGATATTTCATTCTTTTAGTAGTAATTGAAGGCTACTAAGAAAATTTAGAAACGTTTTGAAAAGAAAACGTGTCGGCTGCAAAGGATAATTCCACTTGTGCATGACTGTCTTTTTCTAGTCCTCTTGGTTTAAACCGCTTGGTTTCAATGTTTTAAGGCCGCGTATCCAGTAAGATTCCTTTTCCTTCCTGGTTTCGGAACTCCAGTTGGGGTTGTTAGCAATTGTGATAAGTGTTGTATCACTGAAAGTGTGGCCAGGGGAGGAGAAGTGTTCTGCGACCTGGCTTCTGTACAGCTTCTTTGTCACCCAATCAGATCTATGAAGGTTGATCCTTTTGTGTAGCTTTTCAGTTTCTCCGACATACTGAAGGCTACAGATCTTACATGTGATGAGATAAATTACATTCTCTGTTTTGCACGTTTTGTTTGGACCATGTATGTTTAGTTTTTCTCTAGTCACTGTGCTAGCAAATGTACTGGTCTCTCATATGTTGACAGGTTTTGCATCTTTTATCGCCACAGGGGCCAGATTGACTAGGGTGGTCTTGACTAGTGATTGGCGTTAGCATCGCCCTGACTAGGATGTCCTTGAGGGTTTTGTTGGTCTCCGGTAGGCTACTACACTACTGATTATAGAAAGGTGAACAGTGTGACAAAAACAGATTCATTACCATTACCCATAATCGATGACTGCATGATAAAATTGGAAATGCCAAGTATGTCACCAATTTTGACCTTCTGAAAGGATTTTGGCAAATTCCACTAACGGAAAGGGCAAAAGAAATTTCGGCATTCGTGACTCCAGATGGACTTAATCAATATAAAGTGATGCCGTTCAGGATGAAGGGTTCTCCAAGTACTTTTCAACGTTTGATGAATATGATTACCTCTGGTCTAGATAATTGTGATGTTTACATAATGATGTCATCATCTACAACGACACCTGGAAAGAACATCTAGCCACGATTCGGGCATTTTTTGACAGACTCACTGATGCAAGTTTGACAATCAATTTATCTAAACGTGAGTTCTGCCGTGTTTGTATAACTTTGCTAGGACATAGTGTGGGACATGGACAAGTTAAACATATAGATGCTAAGGTCAAAGCTATCTCTGAATTTCCTGTGTCTGTCAGTAAAAAGCAACTGACGCTATTTTTTGGTATGGCTGGATACTATCGGAATTTTTGTTCCAATTTTTCTAACATTGTTGAATCCCTGACAAATAAATAAAAATTAAAAAGTGAACCTTCTCCCTTATTTACTCGTCTGGACTTACTCTACAGTTGTCCGTTATTTATATGTAAGCCATTGACATGATCTATGGTGAACCTTGCTAAGTTTGCGATTATTTCGTTTGATGCATACCCTTTGCACAGTACGTCAATTAACCAAAGGATAGCGCACGATACCACAACATAGCACAAGATGTGTTTGTGTATGCACATATTGTTTTAACTACTTAGTTTGAGACAAGATATTACAAGGTATGTACATGTGCCTGTTTGTATATATGTGTGTGTGACGAGAATACATCTCTCACATAACCGTTTGATGTTGCATTTACAGAAGCGTTGAGACTCTTATGCACAAAATACATTAAAGTCAACGTGAAGCAGCATTTGGCAGAAAAAGTGGGATGCAACATAAAAGACCGGGACAAAATTGTTATCTGTTTTACTATGAAGGTGTAGTCCAAAGCCCAGACCCATCAATATGTACCTCTAGCGTTGATGATTTATACACTTATTTTCATAAAAATCCTGTGTTACCTACACATTTTGAACACAGATTGAAAAGTTTAATTGAATTATTTTGCAGTTACTTTCCAGAACAAAGGTATTGATAGACTGTGTACTTATAACAATGCAAGGAAAATAATAAACCTAATATGATTGATTGAAAACCTTAAAAACTACCAGATTTATTAAAGAAAATAATTGAAGTGTGTGGTCAAATGACTGACCGCAGGAAATATCTTTATTTCAGTAACAAACAAACAACGGCTATCAAACCGCATTAATAATGACACTCAGAGCTGGGAAGCAATTACTTTGCTTTCACAACACAAATGACTTGGTTTGTTAACCAAGTTGTTTAGGTTTCCAATCGATGTATACCTGTATATGTATCCTTAAAGCGCTTTCATTTTCGGTTACATTATTTTGTATAATTCTTCTCAATCACAATGGATGTATGTACAACACATACACATTGTTTATCTTTTGCATACCCGAACACATCTTGTGGTATCTTGTAGTTAACGTTTGATATATTGGTGTAGTCATATTGTTGCATCATGTAGTTAATTGACCATATGCAAATACATCTTGTGGTCATCTTGTGAACATCTTCAGGTAAAGTGATGCCCCCTTATCGTATTATTAAAGGAATTAATTTCTTGCACATATCTTTATTCAATATATCTGCAAATTCATGTAAAATATCGCAAGATTTATTATGATTGTCATTCACACCGCTGCATAAATATATAATTTATCATTGCAATTTCCAGTAATATCTTTGACTAAAACAAGAAGTCAATAAATTTGGTTTATAAGTGTATGATTGTGATTCACGCCGCTGCATAAATATATAATTTATCATTACAGTTTCCAGTAATATCTTTGACTAAAACAAGAAGTCAATAAATTTGGTTTATAAGTGCATGAGCAATATCCACGGAACGTAGACGAAAACGACCCACCTTCACTCTTCTACTCCGTAAGGACTATATTTAGAACTAGGAATCACTAAAATTGCAACTTCTTAAATAGAACTCTCACGAGAAATTATGATTAAAAATGATAAACTAAATTTACCGACTTTTATTCCACAATTAATTCAGATATATGTACCTAAACTAATATATTTTTAACCAGAGACATATTTATCTCTGTTTAGCTGAATAAGAAGGCGTACAATTCTCAAATCGTACTGTTTGCTTTTTCAGTTCATATTCACTTAAAAATATAAAGAAAGTTTCATCTAACCTTCCATGCCATATTATAGATACATGGATATTGGTTTAAAAAACAATCGAAATATCTGCAGCGGGGTGTGAAAAGTTAGAGGAATCTCGGATTCACATATATAAGAAAACAATTGATAATGTACACAGACGTGCTACCTGAACTGACTAAACACCTGGATCGGCGTCTTATTTATAAACACCCACACCTGCCAAACAAGAGGTCGCAAGTTCTAAGCGCCCAGCGGCATCCCACATTTATTTGCTTACTTTTTATGATCATTCTTTTAAACTCGCTCATCCCATTTGTTAAAATTGTTTCTTACATTTTTTAATTTCTGTCTTACAACGAGCGATTAACCCGGACTTGAATGAAATGTTATTCAAGATAAAGATAAGGCAGGGTGTTCTTCAACCTGCGGGCCTCATGAACCAAAAATGTAAAGTTAGTGGGCCATACATGCTGATTTAAACTATAATTATGGAGCTAACTTTTGTTATCAGCGCGGGCCACACAAAAGATTCCCGCGGGCCACATTTGGCCCGAGGGACCGCAGTTAGGCCACCTCGGGTTAAGGTAAACACAGGACAGTTTGGACATAAATCTTTCTAATTTCCCGATTTTTCATGCAGCTTAGGTTCCTGAACAGTGGACTGCTTCTATGGTATATTTTTTAGTGATATATAATAAACTTTATCTCACTTTAGGGGTGATCTGTTGGTGATACAAATAGGCTTCATAGAGCAGGTGGGTTTGGTATAGCCAAATATAATATGCACTGGATATTGCAATCATCGCAGTAGTACTGTCCATTGACTGAATTATATTAAACACGTATCAGAAAATCGATGGCTATCATGTTTTCCATATAGAAAGCTGTAGTTTGTATTGCTAATAGTGACAGAAATTTAGAAACATTCTGAAATGCATACTATGAATGATTTATTTGCATATTAACGTTTTACTTCATATCCTCTTTTTTACTGCATGTGGTTTATAAATATTCATCAAGGGTAGTGTATAACTTCTGGTATTACCTGTATCAGTCCTTCATTCTTGTATAGACTTTGAAAAGTACTTGATATTAAACTGATTGTACTAAATAAACCTAATGTTGATTTTGCTTGGAACTGTTTTAGTTGTATGGCTTTGAAATGGTGTGTGAAAATGCACTTCCCACAAGACACGAGTGTAGTTAAAATTAAGCAAAAAGGTAATTTAAGAAAATTACAAACTTATAAGGTAAAATATATTAGTAGTTGCATAATTTTGAAGAATTTTGGTTCTGTTTGATTGTCACTATTTGTGAATGTTCAACAAGAATAGCACAACATGTTTAGTTGGTCCAAGGGTTGCCCAGTGGGTTCTAAAGTGATTACCTTGACCAATTACTGCCATCTCACTTCTTTTTATGTGGGTTCGAGTTTCGATCTTGGCCAATGTAGGTAAGTGAGAAAGCTTGCCAGTAGCGTCTTGTGGATTGGTGGTTCTTGCTGGGCTTTTCCCGGATTCTTCTTCCACAGTTTTACTGGCTGCTATATAGACCATATCGTGTGCTGAAAGTGGCATTAAGTCTACAACTACAATGGCAAATATGATACGTATATCCATATAATTTTCTACAGTGGATTCTATGGTGAGTGGTAGCTGACATGTGTACATTTATACACCTATTAGTAGTGATCTAGTGACATTTTTATGTATTTATGATAAATAGTTATTGATTTTCTTTTGTCTGTGACACTTGAACATTGGATAAAATAGTTTGTTTCATCATGCAGTAGTCATTTTCAAACACATGGGGTGGTTTAGAAAGCCGATATATATGAATTTCATGTAACTGGTTATCAAAATGAACCACCATATCAAATATTGAGCAACAGACATGATAAAGATGATGTGCAACAAATAATAAAGACGTTATTGATGTTTGGATATCAGTCAGTGTCAACTAGATGAAATGTCCCGTGCTGTACAATGATTTATACTAGAGTTCAAAATTATTCATCAAGTGCCATGAGCAGCAAGTATGTTGTCACAGTGTGGTCATTTCATTGGAAAGGAACTAAGGTAACAACACAAAGCGAGCACCAAGATTTGAACACCGTTACCACCATACCATTCAGACATTTGTTATCAGTGACTACTATCATTTACAATTGGTTTGAATTTAGCTACATACCAGAGAGTTACACTGGATACAATAACCAGTATTATTACTGTATCTACGTTTGTCTTTAAATTTTTAGCATTTGCGTTGTTACGTTACAAGGGCTCGTACTCAGTAACAAAGAAAAGAGTGAAGACAACAAGCTTTGTAAGTTTTAACAAAAATAATTTTTTTCCCTTGAAAACACGGTGAAAAGGTGAAAATATGAAATAGGACTTACGGTTTGCGAAGAAAATCCAAACATTTGTCCTAGAATTGTGAAAATATATAAGTCCTATCAATAAACATTTCTAACTGAATCTAATTTGAGTCAAGTTGGTTCCAAGATGGAAGATGATGACGTCAGACGAAGTCTTTACACAAATGTCCAGAATTTCACGTTGAACCACAATTTGTACTGTATTGTTCCAATTTAGAATGAATTTCACTGAATGTTTTTGTCCTAAACCACTTGCGTAGTTCTCCAGGGAATAAATTATTATTTAAAAAGTAGATGAATTCCTATAGCTGTCAACTATAACAAGACAAATCTCGAGCTCTACAGGTGTAAAGAATGAACAACTCTTTTCCAGCACAATAAATGAATACATGTTTATCAAGGTATAAGAACGACTCTGACTTTTTCACAGGGACCTAAATGTTTTTAAACCGAACTAAGACGTCATTTCGTGCACGCGCACGAAGAACGCGTGGTTATTTAATCATCTCACAATCGTAGTACACGATGTATGCTTAGAAAATGACCTTGGCCACAACCAATCGTTTTCGTCGGCTGTTTACCAGTCGGCAAGCTAAACATAATGCTTAAGAAAATCGAGAGTCATATTTACGTTCTAAATAAACACGATACGTCTTTCAAAAATATCAGATCCCGTGAAAATGATCATGATAAGAAAATATAAAGTTACAAAAATAAAATAAGAAAGAATTCAAATTTTAACACACAAGTATTTAAATTACATAGTCGTAACAACGCATATGATATTAGTATAGCAGTTGCAATAGCTTCCAAATTATGAAATTGGCCATGGGAAGGACTAAGATATCTATACACTGCAAAGGGGATTTTAGTCACACCTTCTACCTGGTATTATCAGGGTCACCGACAGAAAGTGATGATCTAAATTATTTACTCAAATTGCCACCCTACCCCATGTCAGTGCTCTGTTTGTTGCGCATGTGTGTGTTTATGGTAATTGATGGTTCACAACAAAAGATTCTGCAATTTCTTGTTTCTTACATGTTTTATGTATTTCTTGTATTCAGTGTGATTTGGGGATGGGTTTCAACATAGAGCAAGGAAAATATTAGAACTCACTCTTCCATTTTAAATTCTAAACTTGAACCCATTGATAAGATAACACGAAAGTAGCTGGTGATTTAACCGGAAGACTAAAATACAAAATTTGGTCCAAAAGATGTAACCTTATAGATAGACAGACAGACAAGCAGGTAGATGTACAGCATGTACAAAAGTCACATGAGTAGAAAATACGGAAATATTCTAATTTATTGTGGGACTCATAATATCGGGATTGAAACTGAATATTACCAAATTGCTTGTACAGTTGTGCCATTGCCTATAACATAAAATGTTGCTTTTGGCTAATACATCTACTTATTTTAGAAACTATTTTGAAGGCATTATAAACAGACAAAACAGCATTCTATTTGCAAACAGTCTTTGCAGAAAAACTGACATTTATTTTTTCAGTGCACACAGATTCCATTTTGCTGTAGAAAGTCTGTGAATAAAGGTATGGATGTTTTAATTTTTACAAGGTATTCTGTCATTCTGTCACTTACATACTGCTGAATGTTACAAGATTCTTAACTGAAGGAAATGAAACATCAGAATTACCGTACTTTTAGCCATTTCTTAACTGTCACAGTACCGTCCCCCACCCACCTGTACTGGTTTGTCACAGCAATATTCGACCTGTCTGGATTTGGTCTTGTAAAAAAGCTCTTATCAAAATGGCCAAGACTATTTGCACAGCTGCCACGTACCTTAACTAAGAATGGCTATTCAATTGGCAGCCGTATACAAGAACTGCAGAAGGTTATCATATGACCATCCATTGCATACTTAATTCACTTAAAACTATTTGTACATCTGTCTTGTGCCTGATTTGGTATTTTGTCATGTCATTCTTGGTAAACTTAGTTCAATGCTATGTTTGTATTGTTTCACCCCTTTCAATAACAAAAACTTGCATCTTGAATAAATATGCACACAATGGTCTGTCATACTTTATTGCATAAGGCGTCTATAACAAATAAAGTGGTAATAGCTGTTGTATTAAAAGGAGAAGAAAGAACCATTTAATCAAAATTGCTATAATTGGTATTGGTTTTATTTTGGTTTGCAAAAGTCTTCTTTGCCGACATCTAGATAACAGTTATAAAAAAACTAGCAAGATATTCACCCTCTCGAATACATATCTTTTGTACATGTACTTCTGTGTTCATACAAAATTTGACTTGTTTGATTTATAACGGTTTAATTTTGTAATTATTTAGATAATGGCAACAGCCACACAGAAGCATACAAGTTTTGCGATGGAGTCCATGAGAGATAAAAATGTAGATATGTTTCCTGGAATATCTAAGCCATATCTACAACACTAGCAAAATATAGTGTTACAAGGGTATGTATCATTTTTACACCTACTGCCTAAAATTAGTTACTTAAGCAGAATCAGTGTCTGACACAAGCTTAGAATTCCTTTAAAATAAATTCAGTTTAGACCAATATTCATCGCTTGAAGCTGTGAGAACAAATTGGATTGAATATTCACCTATGTTATACACGAGATCTGTATGTTATCATAATTAGTATTTATTGAAATATAGAAAATAATTATACTGTATACACCTGTGTTTATTCTTCTCAAGGTAATACATCCACTGTTCATGTTTCGGATCACTGGTTGACACAAACATTTGCTTGCACAGTACACATACTGTACTGGTTTGTTGCTTTTTCTTTTAGTCGCACCTGCCAACTTTCATTATAGTGTTGTTGGTAGCGAAGACTTTGAAAGTGTTTAGCGGTTCCAAATGGGCATGATTGTGTCACTCAGGAAACGTTAATAACTTATTTACACATGTGGACATCTAGAAAATGATTGGAAATTCAAATTGGATAAACGAAAATTAAAAATATTAAATTTCAGGTGTTACAGTCCTGTTTGCTTGCTTGATAGATACTGTATAAAAGTAGAGACTATTTTGTAATATTAATCCTTTTATGAGGTAGATTTGTTTATTTAGGAATCGATAGTTTTAACGTTTATAAGAATGGTTCTTTGTTATGACACATTTTAATGGCTAAGGTTTTCATGGGCTGGTACGCTTTTTTCTATGTGCATTGCATGTTGTTCAGGTCTTGGTATTCTTGGACAATAGACAGAGCAGTTCGCTTTAGATACATTTCACTGGTTTAACTTTAACATTAGTCAGAGACAAGGTTCTATGAATACTGGCTGAGATTTGGATGACCACCTCTTCGTAAGGCAAGTACCTTGCAGGTAGCTCATTCTTATTTGAAAAACATTTTATTTGGTGCGGAGAGGTCATTTATATCGTTTCCACTAAGACAAAATGAAGGTTAAGGTGCATGTTGAGGGTGAAAAATAGACTGTTTATGGGCACCCTTTTTATTGAAAGAGCTCTAGTTGAAACCAACTTTACATAGCTGCATCGATTGAAACAGATACACGTACATATGCAATTGTATTTGCCCACAGAAGTATTTCATGATGCTGCTGCTGAATCATGACGACTTATTATTATTGTTATATGCAACATTAGCAAATTATATGTTATTCTTCATATTTGGTATGAAAATCAATGAGAAGAGTATTTGAATCTATGAGAAATTTAAACATTTACGTTTGACCAGTGATAAGGTTTAAAATAAACATCGGCAATTCATTGCATGATTTACATCTATGATCTCTAGTACGGCAAACTACATATTACATCTTATACATTTAGATAAATTTAAATTCACTCAGCCAACCTAAAAATAAAAAATATAGATCTCTGAATTCCAATTGTCTAAGGTTGAATTTATTTCGTCAAACTCTAATGTCAGCCGAGTAAAAACTGGAGACAAAGTAAGCTAATTAAACTGTGCACGTTATTTACATGTTAGAAATATGTAATGTATTTTGACACGCACACAAAAATTAAAGCAAGCTTTATATGTGATATTCAGCTGTCTGCAGATAAGAAGCCACATTTAAGTACTTTAACAATCTTTTGGTTACAAAGTGTTGTAATGTGCAGCGCATTTCTCAATAGTTCAGCAGAGAAACAAATGAAGCAAATAGAAAGGACACTTTGAAAATAATGTTATTGCTACTCCTCAACAGATGGTGTTTTCCCTGAGACTTATGATGTATAGTTGGTGATAGATACTAACGGTTGTTATTCAACATCCAATATGGCTGACAGTAAGATCACTGGGTTGGGGTCGGATCATAACGAAGAACACCAAAGATGGTGACAAAAAACACTGTTTATTTATAAATGATTTGAAGGAAGAAAATACCCATATCTAGCTAGTGCGCAAAAGATCCAAATATTGGACGTTTAACATAATGATGCGCACCGAGTTAAATATCTGACATAACTAAAATAGTTCCTAACGGGAACGATTTATAATTTAAACGAAAAATGAACCGAGATCAAATAAAAAATTAAACGCATAAAAGAAACCAAGATAAATGACTCAAACAATATGATTCCACTCAAAAAATGATAAGACGAGTTATGTAAACAATAAGTAATCATCCAAATAATGATACACGATTCATACAGCCTATCACAAGCTTTCACTCGAATGACAAATGAAACTAATGATTATGATTTGCAAATAAATAATGATAACGATGCTCACACAAATAACATTTCGCACACAAGTAACAAATACTTCGCTCAAACAGCAATAATCTTACAAATAACTAAAAAAAGATGTTCGCTCAATTAGCGATAATGACTTTAGCTCAGATAGCTATAATGATAGTATTTCTGGTCTTATAGCAATGATGGTGGTTTTTATGCTCGAGCAGTGATAATGATATTTAACCCAATAGGTTGGATATAACCTGTGGTGTCCAAATAACACGTATATGGTACCTTCAGTACCACCGCTGTCGAATGGTCAAGGAGATAACCACGAATGTCCCGCCCATCCCAGCCTACCCATGTATCCCTTGGACCCTGCAAGCCCGTTGGTCCCGGAGCCATGGTTCTTCAACATGAGGTAATCACAATCTCCCTCCGAACCAACGTCACCACCGACAGCATCACACTAGGTACATATCAAGTCAAAAATAACCACCTCTCGACATCCCAACCAGCACCACGGCTAAAAACACTCGTCTAACACACAGTTCCACAGCTGACAACACAAACAGCAACAGCGGCTCAACGGTTTGTGTATTGGGTTATTTGCGTTCCATTTAGTGAAATTATTAGTCAAAATGAAGTTCTTCCCTAAAGGTTTAGAAATTATCAACGAAATAAGTACTGTACAAAACCATTGCAGTCACAACAAATGGGTCGATACTCAATAATTACAACATTTTCGTTGTACATAATAAACTAGGATAATTCGGATAAATCTCTTGAATAAATTTGAAACATCAGTTTCGAGTCAGACCAATTTGTGACTCTGTACAACAACAAAATTTATCTAGGTATAAATATTGAAACACTCTTTCAGATAGGTACTAAATGAAACTATATATATATATATATATATATATATATATATATATATATATATATATATATATATATATATATATAAGATTTTATCAGTATTTCTTTAACGTGTGAAATGTAATTACTCAAAATGAAATTAACAGATTTGTTTTGAGTAGAAAATTAAATGAACCAATTGAACATAACATTATGCAGCAAATAATTAAATGAAAATTGTAATATGAGTAAGAAAGAAATGTAAAATAGTATTTTGTTAGATGATGAAATGCAGTTTTACACTACTGGAACTTTCAAACTCTGGATTTAATGTTTCATATGAGCGGTACTGAGACAGTAAATGGATATGATGCCTTTGTCAAAGTATGCGCTATTACCCTACTGTGGATTCGACCAATATATTTACTGTGCTATCGTTTTTCTATTTCTAACAATCTTAATCACAGATGTCATATACTTTAACAACATCAGAGTAATTGTTTGTTACAATGAATATGTCCATGTCTCTGTAGAATCTAATTGTGCGTGGTTTCTTATCTTCCTCCTTTGTTAACAGTGTCTTGCCGTCCGTTAATATCTGTTGGACATTGTACGAATCGTGACCACACAAATACATTTTCTCCTCTCTATTAGCGTCAATTCCGCGTGGTGTATTCATGTCCTGATCCGTGTAGGTAAACAAGATATTCCATGATGTGTTGATGGCAACCGTTCTGTTCCCACCACTATATGATATGTATATGACTGTTTCAAGTTTGTTTATTGTGATATAGTATGGATTCAGTAGTATCTCATTTAGATAATCGTCCGGTCGGATATCTCTGATCTCTGTACCAATCATGTCCAGTATCAGGACACTATGTTCATAATTGGCTGTTGTGATCACCAACTGGTCCTTCAACACTGTTATACCCCAACACTGATGTCTTGTTTTGATATCTCTGACACTGCGCATCTTGTCCTCCATCCCAATGATCTGAATCGTCTTATTCCCTGGAAAAGTCACATAGCATGCAAGTATTCCAAGAATTTCCCTGGAGTGTCATAACCTCTTGAAACTGATAATATTCTCCATACATTTTAATTTTATTATTGTGTTGTGTACTTTGGCTCTTATAAAAAATAACAAGAAAAGAGTGAAGACAACAAACTTTGTAAAATTTAATAACTAATTTATTTCCCTAGAAAAACAGGGTAAAAATGAGAAAAAGAACTTATGGTTTTACGAATCAAATCCAAAATTAATCCAAGAATAAAAAATAGAAGTTATATTATTACATAGTCCTACAGGAATCTGAGTTCGAGTCCCGATGAAATCAAACTAGAAGGCTATGAGGTCTGTCGCAATCTTCAGAGTATAGATGTGTCAACAGATCCTTGTTGAATCATAGAAAATATTATTCCAGTTTCTAATTCCGAATGCATTTCAATGAATGTCTTTGTCCAAGAATTTCGTAGGAAGCACTTATGTATTTCCAGGGAAAAGAATAAATTGAATTCTATAAAATAAAATTTCAACTCAAACTGGTCACAACAAAATACCTTTAAGTGTCAATGGTTTAGAGCCCGAACTGAACAAATTCTATCAAGAAAACAGTTATACACTAATTAAAGACACAAAACAGATTCCCGGATGAAATTCACATGGTCACCCTTCCAGAACAAAATATAAGCTTTTGACATGCCTAATATCACGTACTCCCAGTATGGCCTGAACGGAAATCAATGGTTCTTAGTCTGGAAATGAATGAAAAAAGAGTTGTTTAACAGAACCCTTACTGGTTCTGAATCAAGGTCAGCAACTAGATGCAGTGTTTCTATTATCAGGTCAAAACAGAACAAGACTGAATTTCTGGTCAATATCAAATCAGTAAACAAGATTACCTTATAGCATGAAACGGAAGTTTAAAAAACACTTAAAACTAACAAACAAATAATTAAATTACATATACATAACAATTGTTACAATCGATCAGGATATGCGTTGCTCCTTTGAGTGTTAGAACATTAGTTATTGAACGTGGTCTATCGTCCTCAGATAATTTCACATTGTTCTCAGACATCTTCACTTCTTTTCTGTCTTTTAACTTGGTTCTGCTGGAACTATTTACGTTCCAAGCTTTCGGCTGCGATGCTGTTATCTCATGACACATGGGAAGATCTGGCTTATATCGGATCGCCGTAATTTGTCCAAATCCTTTTAAGTCATTCATCAGGTCTTATAGGCTTCTGTTAACTTCTAACCTAATTTTGATATATTTAAAATCTTCCTGATGCTCAGATATGGCTTTAAGATTTCTGTTTTGATTCATCTCCATGCTGTGGAGCATAGTGACTTTCTGGACCTCTGACCCGTGGGTCATCACAAGGTCAAGTTGGGTCAGGTCACTATCAGTCGCTTAATGAAACTCTGTGCTATGGCCTTGTGATACTGTAAAATTAAATCTTCAGTTTTTTTTTTCTTTAAGAGAGGCAATTTGATCATCTTCAAGTTTCTGTACTTTGGCATTCAGCTCTACTCTGTGACTCCGAATCTGCTGCAAAATGGCGGATTTGTCATTTTTAATAGAATAGGCGTTTTTCTTTACAGTACTTGTCATTTGTTTCATGTGGTCTCCAATGATGTGTATGTTTTCCTCCAAATCATTTAATTCTGCTCTTATATCAAAAGTCTCTAGCAATCATCAATCGGTATGGCTCTTTCACATTTTCTATGTTCAAGAAATTTGCAGGTATTACAACAAAGTGAATTGCGATCCATGGAAAATAATTTGATGCTTTTATTGAGATGTCTAGGACATTTTTCTATGCT
>JAECUM010070287.1:0-34131 GCA_016617855.1 Megalonaias nervosa | reverse complement strand
ATGCCCAAAGGCCCCTTTCAGGACCACCCGGCTCTTTTAGATAGTGATTCTACTCAAATCAAACAAAATTAATCCTATCACAATATGTGCTTACGAATCTCTTATCAATACTAAAAGTACATAAATGAAGACATATAAACACTTAAGGTTTTGATATATTCTCGTGAATGGGAGTCACAACGAAATTTCAAACTACCTCACAAACGTTCAAATTTTCCTCCTTGCTTGTATGATTTTCTGTATTGGAATAAGTTCTTCTGCTGAGCTTGTACCCTATTCAAAACAAATTTTTATCGTATAACGAAGACGTTTTGTGTCACCTCATACGCCTAAAAGTGTTTAAAAAGGTTTACTTTCGAATATTGGAAGAAGAAATTAAGGATAATGGTCAAACACATAGAGCCTCATCCTCTCCAAGACAGTGAAAGTGAAGATCGGAAAAGAAAGAAAGTAGTTCAATAGCCCTGGAAGATCATTTTCACATTCGAGCTACCAACAAAGTGACTTCCAGAACTTTTAGAATGATTGATTACTCTTGGCGAGTCAAATATGACGAGTTCAGGTCTCAAGCCCGGCAAAGAAAGTAGATAACTTCATTACTGATACATTCAAGTCTAAATTAGAACAAATGAAACTCATTGCAGAGTCTGAAACTGTCTGAATCGAATTTAGTATATCTCGGAACTAAATTCTTCCACAATTCAGCACGTCTAACAATCCAGTGGTGAGTTTGATATGATATACCTTTCACCTCATACATGGAGTGAAAGCGCAAACAGAAGTTGTATCGGTGGATCTACAATCCGGTACTAAACGAAACATCGTCCAGATGAACAACAACCAAACTTATATGTGTTTATTCCCGCCATCATGATATTCTGAGAGAAATCTTTTGATACTAGTAATATTATCTAAATCATTTTGTTGATTATATACATGAATTATGTTCTCTGTAACATGGGAGATCTTCAACACAAAGCGAATGGCGAGCACATCTTCGAGTTCCTGTATTTCAGTAACTCCGCGTACAGTTTCTTTTGACATTCCCACATTTTTGGAAATTATTTTGAAATCTCTTTGTATTTTTTTTTTTTTTTTTTTTTTTTTTTGTCGTTTTAATAAAGATGTAACTATTTTATCTGCATAAGCTATAACGCCTGATATCAAGCCCACTCATCAAACCCTTTTGATTTTCAAGCAGAAAAATATTGATATATATTAAGTCCGGTGTAAATATTTTAAGACGTTCTGCGGAAACTTTTGACGGTTATTTCTGGATTACGGAAATATAAATACCTTGAATGAAGCTTCTAGCAATACTAAAGCATACTGAAAAGATATTGATACTCGAGAACAAATGTCCATTATGTCACCACGATCCGATCAATCTGTCAGCCGTCTGTATTCAGCTAAATGTTGGTTATATATACTTGTTTGAAATTCAAAACAAATGGATAAATCAAGCTAGAAACGGTAGATGAAATCATTAGGATTTAGAAACCTACTAATCTTGTTCGACTTGTAAGCCTGGTTCCTTCATAGATGACCCATGTTTCATCCTCACAGAGAACTGAAAACTCTTATGACAGGTTTAACAATGGAAGAGTTGTATGAAAACTTACCGACAATGAGTTTAGAAAGTTAAGTGTACTACTCGTAAACATCGGGAAATACAACTACGATAAACGTTTCAAAATTAGATCAAGAATTTTGATGCATCGTCGAAGAGGGCAATTTGGTTGACATTGAACCTATGAATCCACGCTCAATTTTCGTTGAAGGATGAAGCAGTGCTACACGCTTATTCTACGAATCTGAAGAAGAACAAATGCACTGTATTGATGTGTGTATGTTGTATCCTAGGGTGTATAAAGATGTATGATTTAATACCGGTCACATGAACTTGTACTATCCCGTGTTGCCTCGTCGATGTCACAGAAACTGATGTTTCCTTTATGTCGATCGTGTGCTAAAACATATAATCAACATCATCCATGTTGTCACGATAACCAAGATGTTTCCTTGACAGGAACCTAGGTGGGTGTCGAATTGCTAAATGCTTTCAAAGGTGGATCTATTACGGCGATGCGAAGTCGGGGATTTCTTTTCCGGCTATGCCAACGACATTATTCAACTCAGGCAAGAAGCCAGTGGCTACCCTTTCTAGTGTCACAATCCAGAAGACAAAGAGAAATTCAAACAATGCTAGAAGGTACCATCTTGGAACACGTCGAACAGAATGAAGGAAGACTTTTGTTTGCTAAAATAATGATGAATTGTTTGTGGGAAAAACCTCTGATGTTGTCTAATACGAAATATCGTCATTAGATCATCGAAGAGAAAATAGCTCAATGAACACGTCGAAATCGTACGCGAAGATCTGATCTTGGTCAATTGCAAAGAAGACATAAAGGTTTTCCAGCCGAATAGTTCGGCCGTACATTATTGCTGCGTACACGACTGCTTAAAATTGGATTCCCTCTCTAACGCTTTGGAAGATTGTGTCCTTTCACGCCGATAGTTGCATGTATATTCATCAAACTGAAGGTTATTACCACACATCGAGTATGAACGTTTATGAGAATGGAGTGACAAAAATCTTACAGCAGCTGACCCAAACATTACGGCCACCAATACCTAAATAAAAAATACAAACCTCAGACCAAATGTAAAGCGAAAAGACTAGCCATTGACTATCGTTTGAGGCATGTGTTAGCCGGTGACGAGTTCAAAAAGGTCAGGTCGGGTTCAAGGCTTTAGTGTCAAAACTTTCGACCATCACAAGACGTTAGCATGGTCACAAAATTGTCCGACGATCCTTGGAAAAGTGTATCTGATCGCCTATGAGAAACGAGTGCAAATTCACGATCACAAAACGGTATTGTGCGGGTACGGTCCTGCAGTATGGAAAAGGAGAGTTGCAAGAAATAAAGATCGTTGTGACAGAAACCTCCGCCAATAAAGATGAATTCTACTCAAACAGAGCGATTGATCCACTTGCACCAAGTTCAGTGAAGTCTAGGGTGATGCTGCGCCTTGCGACGAGAGTGATAATGTACCCTGTGACATTAGAGATGAAGCAAGACCTTATCAATCTACTATCGAAACGGAGACCATCTGTGTGCTTATTTATTGATGTCATCCAAACACTCACAAATCGCTCTGGATACGATACGCTCATCGAGAATCACAATTCAAGGAATGCAGCATATTTCCTACGGTTGTGCTTGGTTATTTTGATTATGCAAGTCAATTCTAGGCGGTCAAGTGGAAATGGCATACATATATGTAAGGACCAACTCACCAAAGCCTTAGTCGGCGCAATCTTTGTCTACTTGGGAAAAGGATAACACAGTTTTTCAATTGATTTCCGAGCTGCTATAACGCATTTACCACAGATACAAATGAAACACAAACGACAAATGATTTCAGCATCTTTGATACCCATTCTCGCTAAATAACTGATGTTCGTTTTGATGTTGACAGATACAAAACTCTTTAAGGATAAAGGACTGCGATGCAAATATGTCTGCAATCAGTGTCGCACCAGACAGTTTAGAAAAATAAATTCAGAATGTACCTTGTGCGCTGAAAAGGCGCTTATAGAGAGTGCTTTGTAGAGATCTAAATGAAACATAACGAAAAAATTTCACTTTTTACCATGAGACATAGTTGTAAACGAAAGGTATCCGATCCTTGTGAAAGGGCCAAGATTGAAGATGATTGAAGAGTAATAGGATTATATGTGTTGTGACAAATGCGTCAGTGTAAAGCCAAATTCCCTGGAAAGAAGTTAATGACAATGTTCAAAACTTAGTTTATTATCATGTACTTTTAAAAGTAAATTTCACTAGACGATTCGATTCTTTTGAATTTGGACGATGTGATGTGTATGTCATAGTGGCTAAATGTCTCGAATTTTGTTACGGGCAGATTCTTTGTGTTACCACCAGAACATTAGATGATATGACAGTCAAAACTTTATCTGTGCACAGAAACTGTTTAATGTGTTGCGATTCGTGTTGAATACGACTTCTCTACGCCTGTGTGAAGAAGAAAGCCTTTGCAATTTATCTACTCTTTATACTTACCTAGTGTCTTTGGCTTGTTGGATGTACCAGACAGTTTACGACTGGAATGAAGAATGTGATTGGAAAAGTATTGGTTGGACACTTGGAAAAAAAAGATTTGAACTTTGTTTCAAAATGTAAATACTTTTGTTGTAATATGACATTTTTAACATAAATCAAACATATTACGTCCTTGGTAATTGCCTAAGAAATTATCAAACAGCTCGATTATTATGATTGCTTCCTCCATTCTCAAAGTGATTGACAAAATATCAGATTGTCAAAATCGAGAGTCATTCTATCTTCGCCATTCCTTTAACATGTTAATTGCTGAAAAAGTGACAGCTGCAACTCGCACGTATTCACGATAGCCTCTACCTCTGAACACTGCCCTTTCCGCTTCACCTACTCCGTTATTTAGTGCAAGTGTTCCCCATCTAATGAATAATCGGAAACCAGTCTCTAAAGAAACTTTCACTTCTTCTCATCGGCGCCTACTTCTGCTGTGATTGTGCTTTATCCCAATCCCTCGTTGAAATAGATGAACAGCAGTAGCAATAACGGCATCCAGGTCAACACCAGCCACAACTCTTCCAGTCACGGCAATCAGCTCAAATCCTTGGCAAATCAGTCTCCATTGACAATGAATAATTCCTCGGAGAAAACAATATTGAATAGTTAATATCCACCTTTGTTCACAATTATCTAGATTCAGTTTTTTAGAGATGTTCCCAGAAACAAATGATGTTGTCACAGGGTCATTCCCTCAGTTCTTACAACGGAGCTACAAACCTTATTATAACGTGACCTTAATAGGAATAATTCAAGTCTGGAATATTACCGCAGATAAAACCGTTTTCGTCATAGAAATACCCAATTAATAAATCCAAGGACGCTTCGACAAAACTGGCCATACCTATTACAAAAGAAACCAACTCAGTCCCAGCGAATCCCAAATTGAATAGTTATACTGTGAGAATTCATTCGGGTTATTTCACTAATTGCTCGCTGTCTCATCTAAGCGATTCAGGTATATTCGTCCATCCATCTGGCAAAGAAAAAACTGGATACAACTCATCGAAGTATGCAGCTGGAGTATTCTGCACCTTCCCATCGTCTCAAATTTGATGTTTTGCTGCAAAACAATATCTACCACCTTTTTGATCCAGATTATTTGATCTTCCTGGTGGAAAAACAGTTCTTTCTTCAACCAAAGACATCATCAGCAACAACAACAAGAACAGATTCTTCAAGTGTTTATTACACCCTACCGAAATGAACGAAGGACTGAAATTGATGTTTGTATACTCAGTATCATCCAGTAGAAAATGCAAATACGGCCACCAGGTTGCTGGCAGTCATTCCATTCAAAGTAGAGTCTGCGATAACTTCTTATGGTGTAGGCGTTTCTGCTGTTTTTGGGGTTGGGGATTTGACGCCATTTCTTAGCGCAAGATAGGCTACCCATGGCGGTCAGTATAACTGGTGGAGGAAGAACCCGGTGAAATCCACGATAAGAACCACCTACCCACAGGAACCTACTGGCAGCTTTCAAACCTACTATCGCCCAGCCAGAGACTAAAGCCCACGCGGACAGACGTGAGATGGCATTTATCCGCAAAGGCGAGCGCTATAGATCACACAACCACTCAGGTCCATTACGATAAAGGAGAATACACGTATGACGTTCGGCGAGAATTTGCGCATTCCCATTATCTTCCTGTCTGTTAATCATATTTTGATGCATTGTGTATGTGTATATATTTTTGTCAGTCTGCAAGAAGAGTGAAGGATTATCGCTGTTACTATCTCTTCGTGTGTTCATAATTTAGTATGTGGTTAGTATTTACAAGGAAGACTACTAGTTCTGAAAATTGATTTTATTTGTTGGTTTTTGAGAAAAAATTATTCCCTTTCTCTCTTTTGATATCTGAATGTTTGTAGGAGATATATACTTTCACGTCTTTGCTTAAAAACGCGTATACATTGTATGTTAGAGAGGGCAGAGTACCTCATTAACAAGATGAAAAAGTACTACCTCAACACCAGGCATCTTCAGAGAGACATGACCTCCTTGTCAGTAGAAAAAGAACCCGTTTGAGAAGTAATGTAAAAGACCGATATGATCACGAAAGGAGCAACAACTCCTCAATGAAACGAGTGATGGGGTGGAACAAAGGCTTAGGCAGAGGGAAGACGAAGCCGAAGATCTCTTGTGGCAGCAGCAACAGCAGCAACACCAGAATATAAACAGCCATAACTTGTCATGATCCTGCCAAACGAAGAAGCAGAGGCTTTTAATTTTAGCCTCCCTCTCTTCGTCTAGCTAGACCTCTAGGTCTCGGAGATGAAGATGTATTGGATAAAGACAATATCAAAGATCAACGACAACAACTGCGAACGCTATCAGGGTCATCCTGTTTTCAATGAAACATACATATGCTAGTATATCATTGCCAATATTTGTTTATTTTATATTGTATATGTCTTTCTTAAAAATAACTTAAACCCCCAACCCATGGTGTTAATCCATTATTGGTCCTTATCCACTGAAGTATGTACACCAATATCATCATCCATCGAGTAAAGGTTAATAAGAGTAGGCAACAGTCAGTAAATGTAGTCTTAGCATTACCATTCTCCTTGTACCCGCAGGATCACATTAATGTTATACCTATAGACCGTTATAGCATTAAATTTTCAGTTGTTCGGATAACAGACCATAACGTTAATACCATGAATATTTAATCAATTTATTTCCATTTTACAGCATAAAGAGCGATGTCAATATTATGAACAATTTTAACATTACATTTCCTCTTGTCCATGTAACACACATAACTTTTAATGGTTGTCAGTACATTGACCCATATTGTTAATCCTATGGAATTTCCAACCTTAAACTATAATTGTCCGTATAACGACCCATTTCAAATTGGCCAAAGTTATTTCCTCATCTTCCGTATACCGACCCATCTCTCCGTTACCAGGCAACAGGATTGCGACAAAGATATGTTCAAGAAGTGCAAAGATTATACTCAGGCGGTTGCAGCATATTTTATGCTCCGCTTAATAGAAACGGAGGCATGCATTTGAATACCACAACTACAGTTCAGAGCGTGTGTGCAGTCGGGTGAATTGCAGCGGGTAACAATACATTCGTCAAATATTGGAGGATAACCTACGAAAATATAAATAACAGGAACAACCCAGACTATGGTAGAAACTCCGCTTTAAATTAGGTCATAATGGTCATTTATTCAAAGTGCCAGCATTTTTGTTTTAAAATTGCTGGCGAGAATCTGATGATGATGATTTATCGCACACTCGGGAGCTTTATATTTGAGCTAAGGATTGTGATGTGAGAAAAAATTGCAAAGACAATGTTGTTTGATCAAAACATTTCATAACAGATCACATCTCAGTAGTTTTGTTTTTAATTCATTTTCTCTCAGTCCGCTTACATCACTCAAGTTCTGTTTCCCTCAGAGCTTACCTAAAAGTGCTATTTCAATGTTGATCAAGCATTTCTGAATCTTTTGTGTGTTCTCGGATAAACTGAATGTTGTAAACATTGACGACACCATCTCCATAATTAATTGTTTGGTTCATCCCGGGAGGTGCAAGGGAAAGTGAAAAAAATATTACCCCAGAAACGACCTTTATCCGCACATCCAAATTATTGGTTTATCAAATGCCCTATGCATGTTAAACAAAGATGTAAAATATTTAAGCTAGACTTTTTTATTTGAGCTTCCATATATCAAAACCGTGCATTTGCGCGTATTCCCAGAGGAGATTTTATAAAGGAGATTTTGTCTTTCTCGCGCTCAGTTAGTCAGTCACTTTTTTGGTATAGTTCCATCCAGTAGTATACAAGAAGAATGATTGACAGATGGTTAGATATCAGAGACTCGGACGGACAGGTGGAAAAGGTACTCTTACAATACTGGTTCTGAGGAAGCACTTCCGAATGTTTGATGAGATCTCATATTCATTCATGCATGTTTGGATGTATATTTTATCCAGACAGCACCGATTTTGATATATATACGGTACTTTATCCCAATATGTTTGTATCTTTTCAGTATTCTTTGCGCCTCGCCTAAAGAGATCATTTTATTGTTATTTTTTCCATAGACACACATTAAAAGCTGGGTAATATAACCAAATAATCTTATAATGCAATAGAATAACGCAGTCAGTATAATTAGGAATGAGATGAAAGATGAATGAATTGGTTTGTTCGAACACGTTAGCCACTTTGTCAAGAGTCGTATTAAAATTAGTTGCTGACGGTTGTAAACGTCCGAGGGGTTTATTTTTATCTATTGTCATATTTGCATGATGCAATAGATGGTTTAGGACATATTTTGTCAAGGGAAGTCGTACATTATTATCCCATTTTGTTGGTCAGTCTGCTATATAACGTGTGCCTCCATAACAACTTGTTTAACACCAAGATCCAAGTTACAACTGTATATGAAGGAAATCTTGCACCCTATTTACATTTTTTTATTACGTGTAATAAGAGGAACTTATGTTATTTTATCATTCCAATAAGCTTATCAGGATAAGAATTTTAAATATAGTTTGCAGTATCTTTTAATTGTTATAAATGCTACAATGAATAGTAATAATAAAAACGATTACAATAATAATAGTCAAAGCCACAATGAAAATAATATTGTATCTTTATGCTGTAGTGACTACAAAGAAAAGAAAATAAGTGTTATTAGTGTTATTATTATTATTATTATTATTATTATTATTATTATTATTATTATTCACTTATTAGAATGAATAAATAACATTTGTTTTTCGTTTAGGCATACATAATGAAAGAAACTGGAACGTATATTTCATATCTATCTCTAGTTCTTCAGCATTTGACCGGATAAACCTAGGCATTATTCTATAAAGCGTTGCGTTTATGATGCTTTTCATTACGGTTAAATAGTATATCAGATAGTATCCGTTGTATTACCGAGCAGCCAGCATTTTCCGGAAGGGGTCTTGAAATAAGACTATTTTGTGAATACTGTAGATTTCTCGCGACAGAAGACGAGAATCGTCATTTATTTGTGTTGTTGTGGTGGTGGTGGTGGTATTTCCTGTCTTTCTTGTCTTTCTTTTAATCTTGAAAATCTGAAAATGGAAATAAAACTGACAGATATTGACAGCCGCCAGCAGGTCAGCACCTTATAACTAGATTAGCGGGTTTAATTGGTCAGCAAATATCATCAAACTGCTCACCACTTCAATATGGCTAGGGTCAGATATGAAACAGGGACACGGTTTTGCAATACAACAAATAGATCGAACACTTTGACCATACCTTAAGAAACTGTTGACACCACTAGCGGAAACTAGACTTGACACTAAAGTGCTCTGGAAAACGTTGCATTGAGATCAAGACAAATAAAGTTTCTCTACCAAACAAGCACTTTGAAAGGAAACATTTCTTTCAAATGAAGTATATGGTAGATATGCATACTTTACCAAAACCACGTCACAGACGGGTCGATGTCTTTATATGAACATAAATATCTGTGCCCTGATCTCATTTAGCACAATGCTGCATATTTAATATGCTTACTGGTGTGCTGGTTTTTGTCTATGTTACACGATTATCACACTGAATGCACTAGAGCCGGAGAGGTAGAAATTGTGATAAGTTTGTTGGAAATTTCGTTTTCATATGGATGAGTATAGTTATAGTCACGACCCCTAATGCAAGCCAGAACACGACAATTGCTTTTAATAACTACGAAGCAGAAAAAAAGCAAAACCAACACGTTTAGCAAAATCAACAAATAATTTACGTAAGTAATTTCCATAAGTTACAAGGTGACACGTTAAGAGAAACGTAAGTATTATGACTTAAATCCCAAACTATTATAAACGTTATATCACGTATCCACAAGCTCAGAGCGTTCTGAATGAATGCCAATATTGAATGTGTTGATGTACCATTGGCCCCGAATACGTTGATGTGCCAACAATTTTGATGTATCACAATGGTATAATCAAGAATGTCATCGAATGAATTCACAATAATCCAAAAATAGTGATTTAGTCCCAAAAGTAAATGAGCACTTTGTAATTAAAAAGGAATAATTTAAATAAATGATTCCTCTCAAATTGTGACTGACCACAACTAAAAGGGAACCAACATATTGATATTAAAATAGGAATTAATAATTTTGCTTACCTCGTCCTTGTAAATATATACTGTCACCTGATCCATGATATATGTTGACGACACGGTTATCTTTCCTGTTCTAAGAAAAGCTTGAAAAGGTAGGGCACACATAGCCGAAAACATGTTTGGCCTGATATGGTACTACATAGTATGGAATAAGGTATCTGTAAGTTTGCGTACCATATCTTTGTTGATCATTGTGAAAAGGAAAGAGGAAAGAGAGTCTGCTATGCCAAAGGCGAATGCGGAAACAAACTGGGAAACTGAATATGCTACTTGTTCGTTTCGTGCGCTATCAAGAGGGTCAGATTAGTTATTTAAATGAAGAGAGATAAACATCAGTCGAGGAGTGTAAAGTTAAGTCCTTATATAGTGTGCAAGCCCGCTTCTATGTGCACTGTGTTGCTTGGTTAGAATGTTTCTAACCAAATGTTCCAATGTCTTACCTTGCAGGAAAAGTTTGGAAGAGGTGCAAGTATGTGTGGGTGGGTGTCCAAATCGGGGGTCATCTCGTGGAAAATAAACACCTGTTGGCGAGAAAAAATATCAGCAGCGAGATTTCTTATGTAAATCAGGTATATGTTTCGCATTAAACAAGGTATTAATTTAAGGGCCAGGAGTACAAAGTTCGAAGGAAGAGCATGATGTTTGTGTTTCTGGACGATTGTATGTTTATAATTTCAATTAAGGGTTAATTTTCAGTGTGGAAATAGTTGCATTTGTTACTCAAGTGTTCACCCCAAACTGTAACTTCGAAGAATGATAAATACAATTCTATAAGCTTAATGTTTGATATGCCCAGGTCCCATCCCAAAGTCTATAGGAATAATGTGTACTTAGGCGCACACAGAGCCAGAGGCATCTGTTTATTAGTCCAATCAGACGGAAGCCGTCCAACGGTCAGGGAAGAACAAATCTATACCGTTAAAACTGGTTTAAAAGATTACCAGGCCCTTCAGTCGACTTTCATTCCCTTTGTTATGCGGTTTGCAGACGTCAATTATCAATTTTATCAGCCGCCTAAGGAAAACATGGCCGGTCAAGTCAAAAAGCAGCAAAGTTAATGTTACTTCGATTCAGATATGACTTTATGAGTGTATTAATTTGTTTCAGTTTGTCATCGGGAACGCGAACCGCCATTACCATGAAATCCAGTTCGTATACGAGGAAAGTTGATGTTGTTGATGGGGAAAATGTTTTATCAGCTGTCATAGAAACGCCGACGTCGGCATATACTCTCAGGAAGGGATCAAGTTTTTCTATGCCTGAGATGCACCTGGTATTAAAGATCGGCAAAATATGTGTCATGACGATAACTTTGTGTTTTCTATCTACTGAAGAGAAATGGCAAAGGTCTCAAATATCCGGCTACTGGAATTAAAAACCATGTGTAAGCATTTCTCAAAATTTTGCCAAACGAGACAAAAAAGATGATACTACCAGGGGCAATTAGGAATAACGCGGATTGCATTTGATATGCATGTTTTGGAAATAAAATACCTCGTACTCAGCTGCTTTATAAATGAAACTGTAATATCTTCATATTTAAAACTGCAGATAGCTGGGTTGGAATTCTCTGGTTAACTGAATAGCCAAATGTGTAGGTGAAGTGATCCTTCTGAATCACCTAGAAAGTCTTTCCTTGACAAAACCTAAAGGTGAAATATGTAAATTAGGAAATGGGTTTTCATATAAAGGTCCTGCAGATTGTCCTGCTGCCAATTCCTTCTGATTTTCTCCTCAGTAATTTCAGCGTTTACTTGGGCTGATTACTAAGTTCTGAACCATGTGATTTTTGCGATGTCCTTTAAACCCCACATCGACACAATTTTTAAAACCTAAACCGGGTTAATTTTTGGCATGAACATATTCATGGAGCCAGTGTTTCAAGTTTTACTTGGATTGGCAAATGAACAGCCCTATATTCTGTGTGGCTTCTAGTTATCTGGGTTTGTGTTCGGGGTGTTTGAATCTTCGAATTTGACAAAGTTGGCTGTAAGGTCTCTAAGACTGAGGGCTGAGGTTGAGGGCTGTATTATGTAGAATCATAAATGGCTGATCACTTGGCTTGAGGCAGTGAGTTAGTCACCACCTCAACCAAATAATACGGAACCAACTCTGGAAAACAAAACCCATATTTGACTATTTTGAAAATTATGGGACACTGTAGTGAGGTGATAAACCAACCTGCACCAATAATGAAGCAACTTCTCACACAGTCAAAACTAACAGGTAGGGAAAGTAACCCATATATGACTATTGAGAAAATCGTGAATCACTGTGGTGAAATGCGGAACCAAACTAATAAACAGTGAAGCAAGTACGTACAGAGAAAAACATTCCTGTGGTACAGAAGCAACTGGGAGAAAATAAAACCTATATTTCACTATTTGATAATCATGGGTCACCGTAGTGAGATGATGAACCAACCCCCACCAATAATGAAACAAAAACAAACTCCAACACAATCACATGGTAGAAACTAACAGGCGGAGAAAAGAACTCATATATGACTATTGTGAAAATCAATAATCACTTTGGTGAGGTTTGGAAACAAACTACGCAAATGATGAAACAAGTATCGACAGAAAAAATTGGTCAAGTGGTACTGAATCATCTGGTGTACAACAAAACCCATATGCAACTATCAATAAAATATTGGTCACTGTAGTGAAATGCTGAACCAAACTACCTCAGTGTTTATATATTCTTTAAACTACTTAAACTGGACCAGAGATATTGTAACAGTGTGATAAGGAAAGAAAGATAAGGACGTCCTGCAAGTGTGGATTATATTTTTTTGTATATATGTAAACATCACAACATTCGACCCATATGTGTATGTTGTGTACCTCAGCCTCAAATTTTAGAATGGCATTTTTTGCTTTAGGCAATGCAAAGAAGAAGCGGTCATAACTGTTAGGTATCCACCTTCTCCCGCAATAACACGCAGTAACAGAGCACAAATAATCACACTTTAGACATCGAACATACTTAACAAGAGCGTGTCCAGTGCCATAAATCTCGTAAGCGACATCCTCTGGCAAAGTTGAACTATCACGACTAAAATCAATTTTCCCAACCAAACTAACAACTTCATTTTGAGCTTTACGAATAACCGAATGATCATGATTTTTACGTTTTTCTCAGTTCTGTCACAAATCCCGTGTATATAGATTGTGGAAACAACCAGAATATTTAAATCAGGACGCACTATAATGTTTATTCCCGATTTGAAATGCATGCGTGACAGTTTACAATTGGAATTGACCATTATTATTATGGCGTGAGACTTAAAAAAGAGAAGGTGATAATATGTATAGAGAACAATGGAAAGGAATGTTCAACGTTCTGGGTGATCAGTCTTGGGAGAAATGTTAAAGAAAATGAGAGCCGCAATTAAGCACATAGTCTTTCAGAAATACAACAGCACGCAAACATGGCGAATGGATTACAGAACATGTGACCTGAACTTTACTAACCAATCGGGAATTACAGAATTGATGTTGTCGGTAAATATCCTAGCACGTCTCTGGACAAAAGCGGTTACGGTTTTCCTTGTTCAGAGGGTCGTTCTTGGCTACAGGAGTCATCTGACTAGTATAGTGATCAAACCGTGCCATGTACTGCAGGTGTAACATCCGTAAGCAGTCAATCACCAGTGTAGTATAATATTGGCCGTTTTCCTATTGCAGTAGTAGTAAAGTTTCAGCACTCTATATTTTTATATTTTATTTTTAATCCCTGACAGCCCCATGCAAAAACCGTTTTTGCATAATAGTAATTTTAAGGTCAAGCACTTGCTAAATTTCTAAACGACGAAAACTCTCAAAAACTGGTAAAAGATTTCAGAGAAAGCAAAGATGTTTACTGTAGTTTTGAGTAAAAATATTAATATTACGAATATATGTATCCTGATTTGTAGACATAAAGAGGGTTAGAAGTATCTTTTTTATATTTAGGATGGTGGCTAAGTGCATTTATTTTTAGCTAAATGCTGAGATTAGTAGTATTTCTTGATAAACTAGGTGAGATATTTCCAGCAACTGTTTTTTAATACAAAACCTCTTTTTATCTTGCTGTAGGTAGAATATTCTTGCTTGTAAAATAGTTTTAAGAAGGTATATACAGGTGGTGGGCAAGGATATAAAGCAAAATGAAGGATAGGAGGACGAGTGATTTAGAGTTTTAAAACAAAAAACAAATAAAAAGAATAGAGATGGATGACGATGGAATTACTAAAGGCCAACTACTTGTGCCATATCTTAGAATCAAAAGTATTGATGTTTCATAGTTTTTTCTAACATTTCACAACGCTAAGATGAAATACACGTATGTACATAATTTAAACAAATACTACAAACAGTTATGACTTAATTAACCCTCGACTATATTCATAAGCAATGAAACTGTAGTTATTTACTATCTCCATGTCTTTCTTTGTCTCCCTGTCCAAAATCTCTTTTCCATCATTCAAGTATATTTGCTCTCTTCTCTCTATCTATCCGTCGGTCTATCTGTCTGTCTCTCCGTCTGTGTAAAATTTCTCTGTAAATGGCGCTCTTTGTATCGGGTGAGAGAGGTTACCCCAGCAAAAAATAATTCATGAAACGATTCACACCTTTCCAGGCGATGATGACGTTGTGTGTCTCCCAACGCTCTCCACGCAGCTATGGTATAGGTTCACCAAAGAGATTTTGAGCCAGACATGGATGACCCTTATCAAACACCATCAACCTCCACAAGACCGAGATCGGCCAAGAAAGAGAATCATTCAACACCTCCCTAACATTATATTCAAATTTGATCTAACCACAAAGTGACCTTCAGACATTTTAGATTGATTGTGCTTAATCGGTGATGCAAAATGTAAACCTCAGACAGTCGGACATGACTGACTGGTAGTATCCCTACCATATCGCAGTGTAAAGCAAAGGAGTGAAAAAAGGCAGAGCATCCTTGCTAATTGTATGATTAACAACAGTTCTATAGTCAAGTAGATAATCAGTGCTATTTTCATTGCTTTAGTCAAAGATAATTCGGTATTGCTTGGCACTAGATTGGTAGCTGCGTCATTAGTTTCATAGTTTTATGATTCTAGGAATGATTATTCATTGTACCTGAGATTTATCGATGCGCTTCATGCATACCGTGCAAAATGTGTATATCAATTGAAACCAGTAGACTAGTTAACGGAGCAAAACCAAACACAATAATTTAACAGCTCGTATCTCGAAGTTCGTAAGCAAATGCAGCCAAGGGCCTTATATTCTTTTTCCCTATCTGGCTCTCTTTTGGTCGAAGTTGCCATACAGTTTTCAAACTTTATCTTTAGTACGCATCAAACAGATACTATTGTGTTGATCTGCCGTAAAACGCCCATAAATGCAAACGTGCATTAAACAATTGTTGGTACAAACACAATACAGTAAAAAACCGACTATCAGCACGCACTGAGGTGATACTGTGTCGTTCGAATGGACGAATTTTGCTCTAAAAGTAGAACTGTAAATGAAGGTATCTGAAATAAGTGGGGCATACATATGTTCTAATGGTTTTGAATTAAATGTCAAGGTGTTGACATATTTAAAATCATAATAACACAGGTATGAAATAAGGTCATTTTGTGTGTAGTCTTGTGAACGCAAAATGGCAAAAGGCTTTGACCCAGATCAACTTTGCTAAACTGGATTCACTTGCATCACACGTTAATTAGTCCTTGATTGTTGCTCGAAAGTCAATAAGCTACGTTTGTAAATGCGTTAGATCGAACCATCTGGAGTCTTCATTCACGCACCATTACAGTGTGAATTTTTGTATTGTAATGACATAAAATATATAGATGGAGATAGAATGTACAACCCACATAATAGAACATATTTTTACTAAGAATCGTTATCATAAACTTATGATAATTTAGTAATCAAAATAAATTCTAGACTAGTCACAGATAATATTTAAACGTTTTATTGCATTCCCATCTTTTCGATTTGCATAAACGGATATTGAATACTAACAACAGTTTCACAAATTCAATCAATATTTCAACGCCTGTTGATATTTGCTCAGTTTAAGCATGCTATATATTTCTCAAGCGTCTCAAAAATTAAACTTTTGATCAGTTGTCATTTGTTATGTTTAGATGTACAATAAGATACATTTGTCAGCATTAACATGTTGGCCCTATGCTGTGCCGGTGCAAACCTATCAATTTGATCAGAAGAAAAGCTTTTATTGGTTGTCATGCTTCAAAACAAATTGATCGTAAACAGAGGTAATGTAATCTTTCCCAAAGGAATTTTCTCCGCTGCATTTCAGTGCATATAATCAGGTTTATCACACAAACGTCTGGCATACAATTGTAATATTGTCATCAAGGCGATGATAATACCGGAGAAGTGGTTCTTTTGTATGCTAATTATTCTCCTTCCTTTTTCTCAGACGTAACATGAGACATGGACAATGCACTGGAAATATCCTTCTTATGTACCACTACCACGAAATCAAGATCATCAGGTGGAAGATTAGATTTGAATTATAGCATTGTCAAAAGTATCGAAGCACATGATACTATAATGTGTTTATTTATACACCTAACTGCATCGTTGTCAATTTATTACTCAACTGCATAGAACATGACGGTCTCTTTCTTTTCTTTTTAAGGTTGGAGCGTTTAAATATAGAAAAATGAGAAATAAATCAGCACATTGGTCGACAGCAGGTGCATTATATTTATCACTTCTGTAAATATAAACTACAAAAACTAGTAGAAGAGTATTTACGTGAAATCATTCTTTATAATTTATATTGCTTGTATAATCACTTCTGGCATTCATTTCGATAGTTACTTCTCCATAGTATCTTAAAAGATATAGATTGTTAAACTTTTGTTGGACAGGTAAAGTCATTTCATAAATAATCTAACCTAGATTGCCATGGGTGGGGGTTTAAGAATGACTTGGTCCAACAGAATGGTCCTTTTATAGAACCAGGAAACTGACTCAGAAGAGGAATACCGAAGGTTTGCCAATGCAGGGAAGATGGGAAGCCGAGAAGATGGTATTCTCCTCCATGCAGAAGGAAACCAGGAAGGACGGCCTGAGGAATTGAGGACATCTAACAATCGTTAACATAGAAAAGAAATTTGGAATTTAAATGGAAAAATGAAGAAAAGTGTGTTTCTGAGACTCCTTCCTGTGGAGTGGATTCCGAATCTACAAGACAGGGAGAAAGGACGGACTCATACAAGTTAAATAATGGTAAAAAAAGAACTGAATTGGAAAGATAATGGACATGCTTTGAAAATGGAATTTTGTTAAAATAATATATGAATAATGAATGAAACGATAATGGACATGCCTTAGGAAATGAAGAAAATGAAGAAGACAAAGGAACTGTTTATATAACTTGAATGCAATACATTAATGGATACAAGAGAAAGACAAAGGAACTGAATTTGATAACTTAATTATGAAGCACTATGTGAAGAATGAGGACTATTTTCAATATTGTAATTGTAACTTCTGTTATCAGATACTGAGTATATATCTGTGAATCGAAAGCAGATATTTAGAAACTGCAATGCAGAAAGAATTTGATTAGATAAAAATAAATAGATTTGATGGACGAACAGACAGTTACTAGAATTTCTGACTGCTTATACTGTCCTTTACTTTATCTTCTGCAGCTGTTAAAATTATACAAAAATTAAGTGCATAAATAAATTGAAATGGAAACCAAAACTTTAGAAATTATACTTTAATTAGTCATGGAAAATTAGAATAATGTATGTCTATTAATTATGAAAATTAGGGATAATGGAATTTAATGTTACTAACCATATACAAATCTAAATTAACCTAATCGATATGACAAAAATGTGTGAAAAACATTAGTGAGTAGGACTCATAGGAATTGATTGGCACGTGCACATGGCGCTCACTATTGAGAGCGCAGTTTGTGCACGTGCCCCATGTGTCTAGTAGATATGAACGAAGTCAAGCAGCTTATGCTATAGGATAAAAACTAAAACAAAAAAAAAATTTCTTTTCTTCTGATAATAAAATAATGGTGATATTAAATAGTTTAAAAAAAAAGACTATAAATAAACTAAATTGGAAAATTGAATTGGTGTACAAACCCTATTACAAAATTTTAAAATCAAAATTGTTTAAAGCAATACACAATGCATATACACTTGGGAAAAAAAAACAGAAATACATAAAAACCCTTTTACTTTAGAACCAGGGGGTCCCTCAGATGATGTAATTCTGAGGGGGACCACGCCAATAAAATAAAAGATATAGCTGAAGCTGGTAATTGTAAATCTAAAATACCTACGTAAAATCTAAAATACTTACGTAAAATGTTGTAGTTTGGCAACAACCTTATACCTTATATTTTCAATATATATGATGTACTTTATTGGAAGCCTACACTTTTATGAAAGCCAAAAATAACTGATGAAGGAACATAGGATAATATTGTTAAAAGCCTATGCTCTTAACATAAGTAGCAGAAAAGAGTGAAAAGCAACAAGCTTTGTAAAATTCAACAAATAATTTACTTCCCTGGAATACAAAATGAAAACAAAAAAAGAACTTATGGTACTGCGAATTAAATCCCAAACTTATTCTATAATTACAGGCACAGGTCTTAATAATTTAAAGTCCTGAATAAACTTCAGTGGAATTCCATATTAAATCCAACGCTGAAAGTGCTGACGTGCCTATGATGGCTCGTAAAGTGTTGATGTGACAACAGTCTTTTGTTGCAACACAATAATATAATTCCAGGTTTGAGTTCACTATGTCCCAGTGAATGCCTCTGTGCAAGGATACTATGTTGTAATGAACACTCCATTTCCGGAGAAAAATCACTTGAACTGAATAATTTAAAGACATAAATTACAACCCAAACGAACCGCTGGACAAGAAAATAATACAAAATTGATTCTGCTCGATCTTAAACCACTAATGAATAATTTTTCCAGTGACAGGATTATATAGCCCTCTACATGACCTCAGGTCACAATTAGCTTTTTCTAGAATGAATTTTATCTAATGGAACATAACCTTCTAGAAAACTTCTTAATGTTTACAAATGAAAATGTTAGTTATAATTAGAAAGTATGTTATTAAAAGGATAATATATAACCTGGACTATGTCAGATATGTCATTTTGTTTGTGAGCACTCCTTCGACCTTTAGCTATGATAAGCTATTGCCCTCCGGTGTGTTATCCCTATGGCCTTTTCTAAAGATAGAAAGGCGTTTATGTTTTCTTGTATCCCCCTCCGATTTTACTTGTTGTTTTTCAACAAAACTTCAAAACTAATTTTGCGATAAAAATGTATTTACATAATTGCTTTAGTTGCAGGGATTTCTCTTTATTGTTATTTTGATTTTTTAAATGGGTCGCACTCCCGGGTCCATGTTTAAGCAGGTCCCCTGTTTCCTTCCCTACACCAATAAATGATAAGTTGTTATATGACATGTTCTCCTACCCACTGACATACCGGTCTTTGGCTGGTTTCCATTCCATAGCCCATATTTCTCAATGATCGTGGCCAGTGATCTTCCTAAGTATCATGTTCTTATTATGGAATAAGGTATCAAGTATATTTTGTCCTTTATAGTATCAAATTTCTGGAGGAAAACAAAGGAAAAAATACTAATTTATAGCCTTCTCTAGTGGTTAATGACAAGTTTATTTTAATTTCATTTACTAATTTGTCTAGACTTAATGAGGTTGTCATTTACTGAATGTTTAGTAGATATTGTATATTTCTATTCGATAAGAGTCGATGCATTACATCATTTTGTTGTTCTAAGTTAATACATTATTGAATTGAATTAATATTATATTATTTATACATACTGTTTTGAAAATTTATCTGTCATTCAGTCAGTATTTGTTAAAACACCTTCGGCCACTCCGGGCGTTGGTTCTTCATTTCTGACATCATTTTCGTCCTCGTCCTTGTCCTCCATTTCAATGTCGTTCTCGTCCTTAACTTTGTAATCTCTGTCTAAACTCCTATTGCTGTCAATGCCGTTTCCGTCATCTCCGTCTTTCCTCTTTTACTCCTGTTTATGTCATTTGTTTGTCCGTCCGTCTCTCCAGTACTCTGTCTCTTGTCTGTTCCTTGTACATTATACCTTCTCCGGGCTTGATAATCATGGATCGTAATTCTCCGTCACGAAATTTCAGTATGTAGGATCGTTTCCTTCCTGCACCCAGTCCCCAGAAGGGTGCTCATTCTTTTCCTTTAGATGGGCAACAGTGTTCATGTTACTATTTTCTCTTTCGAATTTTCAGGATTTTCTGAATTGTCTATACTCCCTGAGCCTGCTTAGTCCCTCCTTCACTATCCATCTCCCCTGTGTTTTCCTCAGAGATTCCTTCCTCTGACATCACGTGCAAGAGGAAATACTTCTTTTTCTCCAATAATTTCATTATCATATTTTCTATAGTACGCCTCCTGTGGTTTTTTCTTCTGTTTATTGCAATGGCCTGAAAGTCAGCACACCCCTTTTCCCGAAATTTTCCCATTCCATTTCTTGACCCATTGATTTAGATATTTTTCAGGCGATGTTTTCTTGCTTTCTGAAACTTCAGTGTCGTATGTATGCACTAATTAGGCCTCTCCTATTTGGTTATTTCTTTCATCCCCGACCGCCCTTTCTATCTCCTTATGTATGGTATCTTCCGCAGCTTTATCAGCATATGTAGTCCATTCCTTGGGCACTCCTGGGTTGGGACAGTCCCTTGGCGAGTGGCGGAGTTATGACATCTACTTAATTTTCTTCCAGTTCGCACCCTCTATACTATGTTTGCAACAAAAGGACCCATAAAGTAGAAAAAGGCTATGACTATTGTAGCCGATTCTCTCGCAAAAGTCAAGATACATACAACTGATCTGACCGACGTTTGCATGTAGAAAACTATGCAAAAGTGTAAAGGCTTACGCCTTGGCGGCCTATTGCTTCCTCACTATGTAAGATCAACAGACCAGGAACAAAAATATTGCCCAAATAAAATGAATTTAAATTTCGAATCAATTTTAATTTCTCTGACAAATTAATAACATCCGCATCCCGGAATAGCCCCCTGGTTCTCTTATGACTCTATGGTCATACGCTAAGTAACAGGAAGACCGGAAACCAGCAGGTTTTGAAAATTGAAAACTTAACAAATAGGTTTAATATCAATATAATTTTTACAAAATCTCAGAGTAATTTGCAATATTATAAGTGTATCCAGAATAATTCTAAACGGTTCTATTAAGTCCAAAAAGAAAAGAATATTCCGAATAAATTTCAGGTGCTTGAATGTACTTATCTCAATGACATTGTCCAGAATTTCTTTGAATAATTCAAAATATCCCCACACTAATGTTTTAGTAAAATTAGCACTTTGTAATTCCAATGAATAGTCCTTGCAAACGTATCAGCTCAAATTATCTAAACACAACATCAAACACATCTGCAAATGGATTCATACTATGAAATAAGAATTATGAATTAGATATGGGAGAAGTTAGGAGACAGAGAATGTGAAAACATTCTTGCGCAAGATCACCATTATTTTCAAGACCTGATAGCTTTATTATTGCTTTATATAGACAAAGAGATGACAGCATATATTTATATACATATGCGATTACGTTTCACAAGAGGAATGTTTGTAACTTTCATTTGAAAGAGGAATTTTCCAATCGTTTCAATTTCCACCTACTGTTATACTCACTATCCATTCTGGTCAAACATATATTAACATGAGCTAAAGAGTGACACGATAGGAGAAAAAGATCAATCATTGGCGAAGAGAAATCAAACACTTCTAGGATTTGCCCAAACTAGATTTCAATAATCAGTTGTTGTCGCAACATTGTGCTTCATAAGTACGTTACAACAGCATGCATTGTGTGAAGGTTTATAGGAGACTCACACAATTAAAAAAATATAAAAGCTCATGCGAAAAGTAATTACATTCTTATAGAAATAATTGCTGGCATCTTCCCTTTGGCATGACAATAAGTCAATAGAGCTTCAGTCATGAACTTACCGGTTACCTACGGTAACTGTAAAATTGCAGGACCCGATCAACAAATTTTGATCCTATGTTTTAACTTTTTAGAAGTCTTACTCGTAAAGATGCACGATAGTTAATAGAAAAGTAAATTTCTCCACAAGAACATGACTTCTAAAATATTGAAAATGTCACTGTGAATGCAAACATCATTACAAAATCACGACCTAGGTTGGGAATCGCAACACAATAAACTCATAATATTTACCCATTTAGTGTAAAGCATGCGCCGGGTAACTATGCAAAAGAAAATGAATCGTTTCCTTTACGACCTGTTCTAGATTGGAATCAACTAGCCAAATTAGGAAAATGCTATTTATAATCATTGCATGCGATAAGTGGAGCGATGTTAAACTTGAACGCTTGTTAAGGGTTAAGAAGTGCATTCAGATTTATTCACATAGCCGAATCAGCATCTACCACTGCATGAAAAGTGGCGTTTATGTGAAATTACATCAGAAGTAAACATCTTTAAATTTCAAGTATGAAGTTTGTCAGCATTCATTTCGCGAGTAAAGGTAAAAATTTACTTAAATTTATATATCAGTAAATTCCACATTTAATGAAATATTAAGTGTCCGGAATTTATGACATTTAGAACCAAAAGTAAATAAAATACATGAAAAGTGGCCTATAACATGAAATTGACTTTTTTATGTCAATTTGCATGCAATTTGTATTTTTGTGATAGACTGCCAAATGATTCATGTTTTCATTGGAGTGGGGGAGAGTACTTGTATTACTGAATCTGCCAAGCAACACCAATTACCGGTAAAATAAAAATTGCAGTTATAAATTTTGGTCTGCATTTGCCATATATATTTGCAAACACTGATATAAATCGACTAGTCTATCATACAGTGGCATATTGTGAATGTTCAAATTGATTAATCAATATGAAGGTAATCAATGATGTAAGAGGAGACCTCTGGAGTGCCATTTTTCAGCACAAAATAGGCTATACATGGCGGCTAGTATAGTTTTTGGAGGAAGAACCCGGGAAAACCCCGGTAAACCGGCAAAAACCACCGACCAAGAGTAGGTAATGGCAAGCATTTTTTTACTTACATTGGCCGAGCTAGAGATTCGAACCCACGAGGACAGAGTTGAGACATTGGGGATCGCATGTGCAGTGAATAGCATAGACCATAGTATGCCATTGCATAATAGAATAGTCGATTTATATCAATGACAAAAAATACAGTCTCTAAACGTAAAGCACACACAAACGCAATACTCCAGACGGTTTTAATTGGCCCAGGGTGGCTGAATGGTTGAAAGCACTCGCATTTACTGATCACTGCCGTCTCAATGCTTGATTTTTCTAAGTGACTGCATACCTTCAACATATGGACGAACGTTTATTAATTCACTGCGTTTTGCAAGTTAATTACCACTCATACTGAAATAAACAAAATTCTAAAACCAGGGCTAAGGACAGCAACTCATCCTCTCGTCCTGACTCGGTACTCGTCCTGACCAGGTAGACGCTGATTCGGACTATGAGAATAAATCTGAATGCATTTTTACTCTTAAAAAGCGTTCAAGTTTAACATTATTGCATCTATTGCGTGTACGGATTATAAAATAAAATCCAAAAAACATATGCCTAATGTACCTAGTTGATCCAGTCTAGAACAGATCGTAAAGAAACGATTGCATTTTCTTGTACACAGTTACCCGATGGATGCTCCACACTAAAATGGGTAAATATTATGAGCTTATTGTGTTGCTCTTTAACACATAGACCGTGCTTTTGTAATGATGCTTGCATGTACATTTTTCAATACTTTAGCAGTCATTTTGTTATGGAGTAAGTGTACTTTCCTACGAAATATCGCGCATCTTTAGGAGTCAGACTTCTGAGAAGTTAAGAAACAGAAGCGAAATTTGTTTGTTTGATCAGACAATGTTACAATTGCCATAGGTAACCGGTAATTTCATGGTTGAAGATCTTTTGACTTATTGTCATGCGAAAGGGAAACGTCAGCAGATATTTTTATATGTATGTAATTACTTTTCGCATGAACGTTGAAAATTTGTATTTTAATTGCGGGAGTCTCCTATTAGCATTTCGTATAATCATGTTGTTGAAACTTTTTATAAAGCACAATGTTGCAACAAACAGCTGATTTGTTGAAATCTAGTTTGGACAATGCCTAGAAATGTTTGATTTCTCTTGGCCACTGATCAATCTTGTTCTCTTATCATGACCCTGTTTAGGTCTCTATAATGTATGTTTGGCCAGAACAGATAATTTAGTATAGAAGTAGCTGGAAACTGAGGTGATTTGAATTCCACTTTGAAATGAAAGGTACTAACATTCGTCTTGTGTAACTTAATTACATATTGCCGAAATTTATTTTGCACTTTCAGTCAGTGGAATTTGCTAGAATCCATACAAAACGTCGAAATTGGTGTCATATTTTGCATTTCCAATTTTGTCAATGCAGTCATCAATTCTTGCCAAAAAATGAATCTGTTTTTGTAACACTGTTCCCTTTTCTATAGTCTGTGCACATGCGGAACGCATTATCTGGTTTCTGCACAAGAAAACACTTTTACTTGGTTCTATGATAACTGGAAGCAGTAAACGAAATCGTACGAATTTTTTCTGGTTTCAAATTAATATGACCGAATTATGTTTTTCAGAGTTTAAAGTAATTATTCTAGAGCCCATTAACTTTCAGGGTGATATGCAGAAGATATAATATGTTGAATACTTAATTCATGCATAATAACTAACTGGAGAATTCCAGACATAAAATTGGACCCTGATCATTGACAGATTTCGGAAGGCAAAAACGTGTAAAATCTTTGTCACGATGGTTTTAGCTTTAAAATTCCTCCAAGAAAAGGCCTTGGAAATCTTGTGGACGCACACATAACGGTCAAAAATGGTTGTATGACTTGGTCTTAGGTAAGGGACAGAGACAACCTGCCATTAGTCAGCTAAATGGTTCGTAAAATGCAGAAGCATGTTGCAGATGAGCCTTAGGTATCTACTGATTAGATTTTCTACCATTTGGCACGTGTGACACTATCAACAATATTTGAAAACATCACTTTTAATATTTAGCTTATAAAATGAATCAAGATCTTGTGATAAGTCGTATGAACTCCTAAATGACCAGCCAAGGATGTTTCACGGGTTCAGCTAAGAATGTCCTGTCTGTATGACTTAGGAACAATAATTTGATAAATTACTGGCCACTCATCACTAATATATACCACAAGAAGTCTCCATTTTCTTATAAGTACCCCATTTGTAGCAAAATAACAACAGGAACCTGTGTGGCTTCCGTTTCGCTAATAGCCCTATGACAGAAACATATGCTGGGTTTTTCTTCCTGTTAGACAGCGAGTGATTGTGTCTTGTCACACTGGTTAGAATAAAGAGAATGAATAGGAAAAAGAGGCTCAAAGTGATCGATACCTTTTGCTTGATAAATGCGAGATGCAAAGGTGATCCTATCATATATATATATATATATATATATATATATATATATATATATATATATATATATATATATATATATATATATATATATATATATATATATATATATATACATACATATATATATGTATATATATATATATATATATATATATATATATATATATATATATATATATATATATAATAGCATCTGCTATCGATTTTCAGGCACATTTTTCTTAGTTACCTGCACAGAAATAACATTTACAAGTATATCACTATTGTCATGCATAACAATCTACATAACTAAAAACAATATTCTTGTTAGTACGCAATAATACTTGATCCTTTTTCACATCAACTTGCTAATAAAGATTAAATTGTTAAGTAAACTGCTACCTGATCGACTTGATTGGTGTCTTTGCACCGGTATATGTTAGCAATGGCTACATGTGTGTCCTGTCCATATCTTATTTCTTCGAGAAAGAGACGACATGAGATGAATTCGTTATAAAGAAAGGCATTATCAGTTTTTATCATCAATGCCTCCACATTGATGCAATTGTGAGATAAACTTCAGCTTGATTACATTAATTGATTCGCATTGGCATATCATAGTGGAATTCAACATATAATTATGCATCTAAGCGTCTAAAATATTTATAGCACATATATTTCGAAAAGAACAAAAAAAATACATATTTCGCGAAAATTGAAGAGTATCCAGTTTAAAAGGTTTGCATTCGATCAAACGTGGTTACAACAACGATAACTGCTTCCATTAGAATTTTCGTAACATTATTTAACGTCACTAAAACACAAAAATAAAGGAGCACAATTCGTAATACTCTGATTTAAAATATCCCATTAAAATGAGGAACAACTATGCAGCAGGCTAGTATATACATTTCTCTTTATATATCTTACTTATAAATGTAGGACCTCAACTGGGAAGAGAGGAAACGTCCTCATTACTTTGATAACGCTATAAACGACGTTATCATCAGCAACAGAAAACTTGATAGATAATTCAGTTGTGCTTGAGATATACATAAACTGAATGGAAAACAGTAAATGTGTTTTCTGCAATATTTAGCTTGAAATTCTTATAAACAGACTAGTACAATTTAAAAAATAAACAACGTTATTAAAGTTCGATCTCCATTGTGTCTTATTAATGTTAACTTAATATAACATTCCCATATGACCCAATAGTGACTGATTTCTGTTAAATCCTGTCGATGGCCAATTTTCGTGCATTCCAAATTCAAGACTGAAGTAAGTGATTTATTATTTCAGAATGCTTGTGTGTGTCTATATTTATTTGTTTTTCTTTTTTATGCAATGTGCAGTGCGAGGAAACAAGGAAACTATAATTTAAATTTTCATTCTACTATTTTGATGCAGTCTTCATAATGATATAATGAGTATCACTTTCTGCAAATTACAATATTTTCAAATCTTCTAAAGATATATCTCATCAAATCTCCTCTCCTTTATCATCAGATTCCTCAGCAAATGTTTTCACATATCTCATTGGAGTGCAATGTTTGCCTGAATTTTTGCTTTATAAGTTTGGACAACTTATTCCTGACAGTCTCAGGTGAACATAAATCACTACTTCTGCGTACGTGTTCACTTTCAAGTTCACTGTTATAGTATGTTACACCGATGAATTCTGAGCCTCTGTTTTTCTTTGCACAAAGCCAAACACCATCATTAAAGTTTATCTTCTAGTGTTCATTCAGATGTCTGGCAACAAAATGTTAACCACAACCTAGGCGCCCTTTCCTAGCCTCTTTCTTTTTATAGGAAAGATGGAAATCGGAATACTCTGACTTCCATTTCCTGTTTATCTTCTTTCACTGCAAAATAAAATTACAACCTGCAACATCAGTCAATACAATGTGCCCTAATGTTTCACAGTTAAATACATGCTATAAACCTACATACAGAAATTTAAATATTGGTTATATTCACACATAATTAATACGACTTATCTTTTGATTTGAATCAAAAGTGGTCTCAAACATTGCGGTCTATTTATATACCTACGTCTTATCTGAATTTTCATAAAATGCGAACCATCTGTCAATTGACGAGTTCAAACAATTGATGGTCTGCAGTAATTTGTACAATTCAACCAAAAACTAAATTCATTTCAGACCCCTGCAAGCATACATCCATGGTTCTGACAGTGCAATTGCACATCTCTTTTAGAGTTAAGTTTTATCATCGGATGGCTTTAAAACTACAGCACACAAAAATACATATATACTTGACTCAGGGACGAGTACCGTGTCAGAACGAGATGACAATTGGTTTTCCTGAGTACTGGTCTTAGTATTTTAATTATGTTCATGTGAGTCGCAATTAACTCGCAAAACGCAGTAATTTTAAATGCAATGCCTTACAAGTGAATTAATGCAACGTTCGTCCATAATTTCGAGGTATACAATCGCTTAGAAAAATATAGGTCAATCAAATAAAAATTTATTGAATGGCAGACAACAGATTATATGCAACTAAAACATTAAATCATAATTATTTATAGTTTATTCATTTTGCCTTTTTCACACAAAAGATGAACATATATTTGGTGTCCAGCATTCCGTTGACATCAGAATATCACAACAGTTTTACGTTTCATTGAATTAATCGCATATTTCTGTGTACACCAAATATGGTTTCAAGACGTTTATGTCTGCCTGATTACCTTTATTTTGCTATACTGTTACATGTTGTGGATAACTACGTAAATGCAATGCCTTTTATCTCATTACAAACTGGAAACATTTTAATAGGCATGGGATTGGAAGAATTACCAATAAGCGATATGGAAACACATATGGTTCATAATTCTCCATAATACAACCAGACTGAGGTTTGTTTCAACCAACCTATGTATTGGATTTCATATAAAACCCTGACTTTCACCTCGTTGAAATAAGGCTATTTACAATAGCTCTGTCTTTATTATGTTGATTATATATGAATCTATATCAATCAGAATAACGTCCACTTTTTTCTTACAATGAGTGCACGTAGATAGAGATCAGGAATGCTGATCAGTCCGATTCATTGTTTGATTCCTAAAAGTTGTGCCAGATTTAGATTTGGAAGTACTCCTATGAGACTGGGATAAGTTGTTACCAAGAAAATGCTGAGAAGAAGATTTATTGACAAATGAAACTTGGTGAAACAAGGAATAATCAGCGGTATTAGCAGTATTTTGTAAAGTTTCAACCTTTTGCTCATCAGGGTAAGTCCGGACACCACTAGGCATGCAATTCTTGAACTCAGCTATTCATATGAGTTGTCTGAGGTTATCCTAATCTATATCAACCTTCATAGCTGGCCACTACATATCAGTTAGTTGTGATTTTTCCCTTGCAAATTCGGCATGAGTTTGTCAAGTGTCTTTTCTACAAATCTTAAAGCTCTGTCCATATGCCTCAGGCATCAACGCGTAACCCTTAAAAATACCTTGCGTAAACTCATCATACTCAGCTCTCTGTTGTACCGACAGTAAAGTGTACACTTCATTTGCTTTGCCAATAAGTACACTAGTTTATTATTAATAGTAGTAGTATTACTAGTAGCTGAGTACGCTCACATGTTTTAACTATTTTTGCATGCAGTTCCATATCTCATATTCAGATGTTCTACTCTGCCCTACTTTCTTCCTGTTTCTTCTGAGAGAGCAATTACATTTGTGTGTCCTTGAAACTCACGGTGAATAGGTTTAAATCATATTCTATGATTACTAATAATAATAATAATAATACTAAATTGTAATTATGATAATAATAGTAGCATCTAAAGAAACAAATACAGAAACAGGAATAGACATGGTGATATTTATGTAACCATCAGAAGTATTTGTTGTATTAGCAATACATGTAGTTGTAGTAGCACTTGTAGTATTAGTACTGGTAGTACTAGAAGTTATAGTCGAGATAGTACAAGTAGCAGCAGCGGTCGTGGCAATATTGTATTTTTCTATTGTCATTGCTGAACAGTAGTAATGCATGTATTAGCAGCCGTAGCATTGGTGGTGGCAGCAGTAGAATTTGGTGTTGGCTGCAGCATCATTAGTAGTATGAGGCGTGTTATTGCTCATCATAGTGGATTTGTTCATATTGGCACAACCGATAATAGACCAATGTGTTCATTGCACTTGTGACACATACACTCTTAAAATCGTCCTTAGCTGCAGCAACAACTTTAGTATGGAGAAATGAGATGAGTGTGTTCTGCAATTAGGAGGAAAAGGACCAGCTAATGTTTCTGGTTGGGGCATTTTAAGGACATTCGGATAAATCTTATAATTGCAAACTGAGATTTGCTGTCTTGATTATAATTCTTCAGATTACACATACATTTTAGAGTTAAATTACAACTTTCTACAGCTACAAGACTAGTGTTAAAATTACATACATTCTTCTCTACTCATCCTAACAAATAATCTAACGTGCTGATAAATGGTATTTTTGAGATTGTCTGCAGAAGTGCGTGCTATATAATGTGGCCCAATGGGTACATCCGTATGCGTAACGGGATGCGCGAGGTACAATTTGAGTATAATGTGTCGTGAAAATAGACCAATTGCCACTACAAAATGGGGAATTTCCATTTATCACTATTAGTGAAATTACGATATGAGAGTATTAAATATCACAATTTATATTCATTAGAGTTTTTATAGCTGGACGATCATGACCTGTCAGGCCTAGACCTAGTGTCAATTCAGAAGACCCAGTATCCGGTTAAACATTATGTACTTTTGCCACTTGTCACTTTGTTACAATTAAAATATCAAAATGGAAATTTAAATCAGAGTTTCCTTGTTCCCTCGCACTGCATATTACTGAAACATAAGAAAAACAAATATCTGGTAAAGTCGTTTATTATTTGACTGTGTACTTTAATTGTGGCACTCAAGCATTCAGCACTTCATCGTGAATACATTCTGCAAATTATTGAGTCAAGTACGTATGAGACATGTTTACCTTTAACGTTCTAGACAGAACAGATATATGAACTTCTAAGATAAAATTCAGAAAGGAAAACAAAAAAGATATAAGGCATACATATCCGTTACAGATTATTTTTTTATTATTATTAGTAGTAGTAGTAGTAGTAGTAGTAGTAGTAGTAGTAGTAGTAGTAGTATTTCCGTAACAGAGTATTGGGAAAGCCTAATTCAGATTCTCACTCGGCGTGGACATCTGGGACCCATGGGTGGGTATGGGTAGATGAGACTACATAGTTTTCTAAGAGACAGTCGAAGAAGAGATAATTCAAAATAAAGTCTTGTCAATAAGACCATGGTCATGGCAATGTTACCATTGTAACTTGCAACATTAGTTCCCTTCTCTATGCATACTTCTTCTCTGAGCACAAAATTTAAATTTAATAATATTGTTTTTTATAGTCGATTCAGGGAGATGCGGATATCCGTAAAGGTTTTCAAGGAATGATTTTCGTTCTCCAAACCTAATTAGAATCACTGCCACCTTCCACTTCTATGTGAAAATGCAATATGTTTTATAACTTAAAACAGCTAAAGTAGAAATCTATGCATTAAAGTACCACACACATCATTGCACGAATACATATACTGTTCTATATATTTAACTTGTATTGTTTCTTGGTTTTCTCCATGATTTTATATATATATATATATATAATTTTTAATTGACCTTAAGCCAAATTCAAGTTAATGTAATGATGAACCTGACTAGTGATGTATATTTTGTAATCAACATAATACTTAGTTAATATTTCTCTATCATTATACATTAAATATTCAGATAAGTATTATTAATTAACCATGTTTATTTCAATATAAGTTTTGGGCATCAGTTGTTTCACTTGGACATTCCTAATCTTATTAACAACTTGAAATGTTTTAGAGTGGAGACTGACGATCATTCTGGCTCTTTTATTGCGTCCTATTTTTATATCATTGTTCTCTATTTGAAACCTTAATAGTTTTCGTTCTTCTCTGTTACTTAGCTTAAGAACATTTAGTTATAAAAGAAAATTGGGGTCTCGTCCTTGGTAAGAATTTCTCTACACTATTTCAGAAAAATTTTAATGGCTTTTAAATTTAAATTCGTTTTGTTAGGAATTGTCTAAGTTCCAGGAATTACAATTACAAGCCTTTACAATGTTAACTAAATTAGAGAACTTTAAAAAAAACATCATGGGGTTAGAGTCCTTGACGAAGAACAAACTCCTGCTTGCCAGACATCTTTTGTTTAAACCTAAATGTCATTCTGGCACAACTTTTAATGCTCAAACTTCTGACAGGAATAATCAGAAATCATTATTTCTTCCTACGTGCAATTATTGCAAGAAGAAAGGACGCGTTATTTCTAATTGCTCTAGATTGAAAAATAAAGAGCATAATCAAGAAAGAACTCCTCCAAATGCTTATTTCTAAGAAGTCAAGGTCACAGCCTTGTATTGGAAGCAACACATTTGTTTGGTCAAACAATCTACGGTATGATTTTATTATCGAAAATTATGAACTATTCATGTTGAAAGGTTCTGTATCACTATCTCTATTAAACTTTTACACGATATCGTAAGCCTCTCGGAGTCTTTTATTATCATGTACAATTGCCTTTTTCTGACACGCCTTCTTCTAATGAAAGTGTTGTATTCAGATAGTAATTTGTCATTAAACGTAATCTCAGGAGCCGTAACAGTCTTAACATTTACATTATTACCAATCGAGGGTATTTATTACTAGGCAATGATCTAGCGAAAGATAAGGCTGTTCGGATCAGAAATTAGGTCATATTGAAAATGAAATAAGCAGTTACTACAGATTGGGCAAAGAAAGCTCTTAAAAATGAAGTTTATTTGGAAAGTATTCCTTTATCTGTCACATACATAGGTCAGGCTTTTGATGGGATTACATTTGCTCCTCATATTGATCAGTCAAAAGGTATTGATCACATTGATCTTCTTTTACTTATACATTTCCTTTATTCTAATCAAGGAGACAAGACACAATCACCCGCTGTCGAACAGGAACAAAACCGTGAGAGCTGTTTCTTTCATAGGGCTATTAGCGAAACCGAAGCCACACAAGTTCCTGTTATTTTGTTATAAATGGGGTCCTTATGAAACTATAGGGACTTTTAGTGGTACATGCTGGTGACTAGTGACCAGTGGATTATCAAATTGTTGCTCCTACTTCATACGGACATTAAATTCTTAGTTGAACCTACGAAACTCCATTGGGTGGTCATTTTGGAGTCAATACGACTTATCACAAGATATTGATTCGATTTTATAATTCAAAAATTAAAAATTATGTTTTTAAATACTGTAGATAATGTCACTCTTGTCAAATGGTTGGAAACCCCAATCAGAAGATAACTAAGCTCATATGCAACCTGCTTCTGCATTTTACAAACCACATAACAGAATAATGGCAGATTGTGCCGGTCCCTTACCTAAGACCAAGTCAGGCAACCAGTTGACCATAATGTGTGCGTCAACAAGATCTCCAGAGGCTAATTCTTGGAGGATTTTAAAATCAAAACCATAGTAAAAACATTGATTTTACACGTTTTGACCTTCCGAAATCTGTCCAATCTGATCAAGGGTCAAACTTTGTATCTGTAATTCTCCAGCAAGTTTTGCATCAATTTGGCATTCGACATTTTAAACCTTCTGCATATCGCTATGAAAATCAAGGGGTTTAGAATGATGAATCAACTCTGAAGAATATGATTCGGTAATATTAATTTGAAACCATAAACGATTCGAACGATTTCATCTACTGCTGTTTCTATTTAGGGAAATTAGGGAAATTATGTTTTAGTCCTTTTCGACTACATTTTGGACAAACCGTCCGTGAACCATTTAGAATATTAAAAAAGAAACTTCTATATGCCGACGATTCAGAAATTAATCTTCATGACTATGATTCTGATCTAAAATATGAGTTGTCAAAGGCTTATGAAAAAGAAAGACAAATCTTCATTCTACTTAATCAAATATAAAATTAAGCTATGCCAAAAATACAAAAGAAATTTGTTTTCAGAATGATGATAGAGTTCTGACTATTTTGCCCATACCTCAAAATTTCTTCAGGCAAAGTATAAGGGCCCTGGTGCAATTGAAAAGAAAGTACGTGACTTAACTTTTAGCATTTACACCCCTGGGAAGGGAAAAGCAATTCAACTTTGTTATATAAATATGTTAACAGAGTATGTTGATAGGGATAGTCCTGTTAATATTCCATTCAATTTAGTAGTACCTGTCCCACACAGTGATGATTTAAGCAATGGAAT
>JAECUM010070285.1:0-22021 GCA_016617855.1 Megalonaias nervosa | reverse complement strand
TCTCTCTCTCAGCAGTTACCGCACAAACCTCTCAAAATTGTCATGCAAACAGCATCGACGTTATTGTCGTGTTGCCCGGAACACTGTATTATAGCCTTTTAGTTAATTTTACTTGAACTTACCTGCAGGTTTTATCTTCTCTCTGAAACGTACTCTATCTCCAAAGTCCTAAATCCGAGTCTTGTAAGCTCTATGTAAGTCAAATTCTTACACGATTCTATTCTAAAGGATTTAATGAAAGATCGTCCTGAATTTGTCTCATAATTTCAGGCATTATGTTTTGCTACATAGCCCCCTTAGGCCCCTTCGCTCTCCTGCGAAAATTCGTCTTTGCTCGTCATGATAAAGATGTTTGCACCTAATATAGGAAAGTTTTGACCGAATATAAAGTTTTCCTTTTTACTACATTATATAAGGATAATAGCACCACATATACAGAAATTTTGTGCATAATATAAAGACAAAAGTACCGCATATAAAGAAGTTTGCACATCATATAAGGACATAAGAACTGCATATAAAGAAGTTTGCACATCATGTAAGGACATAAGAACCACATATAAAGAAGCTTGCACATCATGGAAGGACATAAGAACCGCATATAAAGAAGCTTGCACATCATATAAAGACATAAGAACTGCATATAAAGAAGTTTGCACATCATGGAAGGACATAAGAACCGCATTTGAAGAAGCTTGCACATCATATAAGGACATAAGAACCGCATTTAAAGAAGTTTGCACATCATATAAGGAAAAAAGAATCGCATATAAAGAAGTTTGCATATGATATAAGGACATTAGCGCCGCATAAAAATGTTTTTACATAATATAATGACAAAAGCACATCATATAAAGAGGTTTGAAAATCATATAATTAAAATTGTCAAGACAGCTCTGTCGTTCCGTAAGTAGAGTTCGAGATTGTTTCAATTATGACTTTGTGCCATGTTTTACCATGCTAATGAAAGTAGTTCAGAATATTGTTTTCAATGGCGACGTAACACATCCGAAGTAAATTTCACGACTGGACGGCCGAGCGATGGTCTGATTAGGGGAACGACAGTCCAATATCGCCGGGCATACCAATCCAATTTCATCGTACATAACGAGAAGACCATATTGCTATTATGGTGCATTGTTTTATGTCTGGAAAGGCAGTCAAACAACAAAGCATTCGTTTATCTCACGAAATAAAAACAGCCACAAATACCCTATGTAAAGTAAACAATCTACTAAAGAATAAAATCATATGTAATGTATGTAGTCGAACAATCTGTTTTCTTTTCATAGTCTATACGTGGTAAAACAAGGTGATAACCTCCAACCAGTTTTACTCTCATTGTTTCTCAATAACCTTGAATATGCATATACAGGGATAATCCAGTTTTTCTCAGAGGAAGAACTTAATTTGCTTCTTGTATTTTTCTTTTCGTCTTTTACGTTCGGATTATTCTATAGTGTATGAGAGTATTCACACGAAATGTTGATACTGATTACAATCGAAATGAATAGGGATGTCTGACTCAGGGGGTGTCGTAGTTTGCACTTTACCCATATTAATAATCTGTGATTCAAGACCACCAATTTTTGCATAGTATATATCTTGCTGAGAAAACATAATCAATAATATATTAAAAAAAAAACTGGAAAATGATGCATCATTTGAGTCATGTTGTGTTTATTGTTCGAGTTTGCTAGTGATAACATATCATCGTCACTTCGGATCTAGTCCCATTGTTTTCATTTAGAAAGAGACTGTTGAACTTCCTTCCGAGACATCTTGATTGATACGTCCCGTTGATAATTGAAACGCTTTTGATATGAGGCAGTTCGTACAATAGCTGTGTTGAGGTCTAGAGTTGATGCTGGCACAGTGGGAACTTTTCTGTTAACAATAAGCAATGCAGTTTGTTGTCGTGAGAGAACTTAAATGACCCCTAATTATCATTACTGAAATAAACACATTCTCTCTTTTTCTCTCCTTTACCTCTCCTACTACAAAAATACACACACATACATATATACAAATATATACATACATACTCGTATACACAAATGTCTACCTACCTCTACCTACCTACCTAAAAGAGAGAGAGAGAGAGAGAGAGAGAGAGAGAGAGAGAATCCGTTTTACTAATAATGTATATTTGAGTTTAACATGAAGATAAAACTATCAAGAAATAATGTGCATTTGTCTGAGTTTAACATGAGGGTAACACAATCAAGAGATAATGTGTATTTGCTTGAGTTGAACATGAAGGTAACACTATCAAGAGATAATGTGTATTTGTTTGAGTTTAACATGAAGGTAACACTATCAAGAGATAATGTGTATTTGTTTACAAGGTTTTATGAGATAAATCTGCGGTTAAAGCTGGTTCTGTTATAAAATAACGCACGAGAGAATACAAATCTTCATTGTTTCAAGGATCAAAAAGATATGCTCAATTCATTTTGTAAAGGATGCTGATTTGCGTATTACACATTTATGACAATAACATCGAAATAAGCATCCTTAACTTTGAGTGTAAAATGGGAAGGACATAATGATTCATGCAACAGCTGGAACTCAACCGAAAACATTTTGCCATTCAAATAAATGACAGAAGAAGACCAGTTCATTAATAGTATTTTCATGGGGCCAACAAACTTGGAGTTATGGCAGATAATGAGTTTCTACAACGTGACTGGTATGAAATAAGACGGTGTAATGGAAGGTAAAAAAATCAAAACATGTATGATATGTGAAATACCAGAGGGAAAAAAGAAAATACATAAAAATACCACTAGTATACAACAAACAACTGACAAACGAGATCAGGCAACTAAAGTATACACAATGTCTATGCAGAGTAATAAATGCCATTACTGAAGAAATAAAACGATATCACTTTTAAATATATAAAGCTGATCCTAACTAAATCGAAAGAAGCTGAAAAACAAACACAAACCAAGCTAGTCTATGTGATTTTGAACCAAAATAAATCATAATGAAAAGCACATAAATTTTGATGCAGTCAAGGATGTATTTAAATTTCACATTTCACATTCATCACTCTCTTGGAAATTTATATTTTCCGTCCTGGAAATATAGCAATTGTTGTTATCACTAGTGCAATGATATAATGGAAGTCTTGTGGAATAGCGTGTTGGCTGATGAATGAACCACTTTCGTTGGTAAGTGTAGGAGTTTAGCTCGACGCGCGCGCGCGTGCGTGTGTGAAAATGTTTTGTATGGTGTGTTATTAAAGTTCAAGAGACCTGAAGTTGCTTTATGAGTGAATTTCTTTTTGTTATATATCTGTTGTTGTTGTTGTTGTTGTTGTTGTATTTTATAACAACTCCGTCGGCACAGCAGAAGACGGGTTTCTTCTTTTTAAAAGTAGTTCCTAGCGCGTGACAGAAACGACTGACCTGAAATAACTAGACTGAGATAAGAAAAGTAAGGTTAGCAAAACAGTTATATTTCTCTGTCGCATGGATGATAAAGAACAATACATAACATTACAGACTGCTGGTATTGCCGTTAGCTATATTAAGACCCCTTCCATTACAATGGGTACTTTATTGCGAACGAAATTTGCAGTTGGTGTGGTGATTTCTCAGGTTCATGCCGGTAACGTTTGTCATCGGAGAGACGAGTAGCGGCCTTATCGCGGTGTGAAAGGTCCGGTTGCACAAGGACCACAAGCTGGGGGAGGGGGGCGAAAATTTTGGAGTTTGTTTAAAACAGATTATAATTAAAGAAGATTATTTAAAAATAATTTAATTCTTTTTTTTACAACAAACATGTATTTCACATAATTTCTTCAGTGATATAGAAATTAGATTTTGGTTTCCTATTGTCCTCATTACAGACCTAACACCGCCGCTGGATAGACAATTGCCTGTTTTACTGAATATACTCCTGCAAGTAACTAATTACTGCCTTAAAAATGGTGTGATCTTAACACATATCAGGTGGATATTGTTAACACTAGTCTGACGTCTTGTTTTGGATATTCCCCAAAATGTCTAAAAGTAACAAATTTAAACATCAGACATCTTACAAGTTGGCTGAAATAAAAACTGACTTGAATCCTGAAAACTCAGTATATATTCTTGGCTTGTTTTAAGCTTTACTGAACCGCTTCACCAATGACAATATTCTTTCAGATAGTGGCTTCAAGTACGAACACAAAGAATTGTCTTATAGGTCAGGTTGAGGATTATTGATTTACATTTCTAATAAAATTATGCATAAATACAGAAATGATTTGGACAGATCTTAACTTGAATCTATTTGGATTGAAATATTAATGTCTCATGCAAAACCGTTTCTTTAATGTACTGTATACATACTACCAAATTCCTTAACTACTTGGATATACGTTTTACAGGTGCAACTCTCTAAAGCATATGCCACCAATCTTGAAATTTTGATAATGGTTGATCTCAGCATAGAGTATACTGATTGCTGTAAAAACAAATGGTCAAATATAATTTAACTATTTTACTTGAAACACTAAACAAACAACCCCAGCAGGCATTACTGATCAAACGTAAATCGTTATTAATCAAGTCTATGCAAATAAGCATGAAAACATTAAAGAATAGTCCTTAAGTTATAATTGCCCTGCTCGTATTACGAGGGGCATTTATTCAAATATATGTAGGAAGAAACGTGTAACTGTAAAATAAAGAAACTGTGTCAAAAAACCATCAATGAAAATTATCTGCGAGTTAAATGTGGCACATACGATGTAAGGCTGCATCGTCTGTGTATAAATTCCTCACCGTAAGACTAAATCTTTACATTACGGAACGTCTTGTCAGTGAGCAGTCTACTTAAGGACTTGCACATCTTCAGCTGTAGAGGTATGTGAGTTATTTGTTAATTTTTTGTGTATAAGTTATAACTATTGTACTACCACGTTTATTTTTGTATATTTTCTATGTAGCTTCGGCTTACGTAGTATAATGCAAATAGTTTCTATTCTTGTTTGTGATTTAGCAAGAGATTTATATTAGCAATATAAAGTGGCATTTTTAAAAAACGTTTAGTACCGTAGGATTCTTATCGGACACGGGTAGGTTCACTTCTGAATCTGTTTATTGCTTTGTAAGGTTGTGCCGATAATGTAATTTGTATAGATTACCGTATATAACGTCATTACGTGCTATCGTATATGCCCGTGTCATGCATAGTACACGGTGTTAGATGTATTTTTAGCTGATCAGAGTCGACGAGGTACCAGCTGTAGAGCTAACCATAGAAGTTGACCCTAGCAGCTGTAAAGCTGAACCATTGCAGCCGTAGAGCTGAGTGAAAGTATTGCTGGTCGAGTAGCAGGTGATCAGGCGTTGTTTACCGAATTGGTGGGCACTGATTGCTTGATTGACCAAGGAATTGAATGCATAGATCCGAAATGAGTAGATAAGCCCCGCCCCCTTGGAGACTGTTACTACGTACCCCAAGCTTCCAGTTAAAATGGCTGAATCATCACAGGCATCATGTCAGATTCCCTCTCGCGTATTCCCGATAACATTTCACTTAAATACCTTCCTGATCATGATAAACTTTCCAGTAAAGTGTTGCAGAAGGGTTTGAACTACTTTACGCAAGGATATATACACGAGATCAATGTTTTGAAGTTTGAAAATAAGATTCGCGTAGAAGCGAGATGCTGGTCATCTATGAAGAAGAACCAGCCTCCGCACCGTCTGCACATCAAAATTACCCAGGGAAAGTGTGAAGATGCATATTGTTCATGTAAAGCGGGGTAAGATTTAATATATTTTGTATTTTTAATGTTTGAACATGCATTTTAATACCCTGAAGTAATGGCAACTGTTATAGTCGTACAGGTCATGTAGACGTTCGGTACCGACTATTTCAGTAATGTGGGTTATTTTTTACAAGTTGATTACACAGTCTTTAAAATGGCGAGTATTCACTTTATTTGGATCCTCATACATCCATATTCCTTTAGAAAGTCATTATATACACTGTTCGAGATGTACATTCGGCAAAAACAAATGTTAAATTACGTAAATGGATATATTTGGATGAGGTCAACCTAAAGGTGTTAGCGTGCTGTAATCTCACAACGAAAGCTGCAGTTGTTGAAATTAAAAATCTTATTATCCTGTTAGTTACCCTGATTTCACATGAGGTCCTTTTCTCTTGACCCAATTTAGTACCTGGCCACCTTTGTAAATGTCCACAGTAATCAATAATTTTAGTCTGGGGTCATCCATATACGACTTCACGCAATTTGGGCGGATTTTTTTTGTACCCCGCCCCGGCCCCGTCACAAAAACTCAGTCCCATCGTACGACGTCACAAACCTTTGACACTCACCCCCCAATAAAAATCGTCAAAATTAAAATTGGTTTGAAATCCCTTTGCATTAGAAAAACAATACAACACTGCATTCTAAATTATTTCTCTGGTAGATGGCGCTGGTGTTGGTTTTGTGACGTCACATTTTTAAAATACCCCAACCCCCATCATCATATTTATTCGATCCCCCTCGGTGTGCGATGTCATATATGGATGGCCTCTGGAAGCTTTTTGATGACATTTAAGGTGCAAAGCCTTCATTAGTCGGGATTGAATAGACTTTGCATAAACTATATTACTATTAATTTTTTGAAAATATTTAATTTCAGATGAGTAAATTCACTGACATGACCATGCTGACATACAGTATACTAGAATACTAAGCTCACATATGTCAGGAATCTCGGGCAGCAGCACTGAAGAAAAATAAAAACACGGTATCCAACATGTTTTATTTTTATTTATGTCACTGGGAGGATTTACTAATTGCAGTTATCAAAATTGTAACTTTTGACACACGTTTGTAAACCAAATTAATAATGTATAAACACTTCCTCTGGCATTTCACAGAGTACTGTAAGCGGTATGTTTCAGATATATACACTGATAACATTTATTTTACTAATTAATGTGTATGATGTGTGAAAAATTTATTGTTGCAGGGTTAGTGGGCATTGCTCCCATGTAGTAGGGCTAATTAAGTCCCTACAGGGTTTCAAACTACATAACTTCACCACTGTTCTTGACCAGTTGAGCTGCACAAACATATCTCAGCAATGGCATGTGCCAAGGGGATCGAAAATAAAACCAGTGCCACTTAACCATGTCCTGGTTGCTAGACCGACAGAGAGTAGGAAAAGGAAGCCAGTGGTTTGCCAGACAGATATAAACAAAAAGTATGAATTTAAAATACAAATTATTTACCAACAGAAATACTTGTTTAAAATCTTATCGTAGATCAAACATTGAGTTAACTATTTATTACTTCCCGATTAAAATAAACACAACAAACAATATAGCTTTAATACTTTGTTTTTATTCATCATGCTGATGCAACATACTTGAATTGATACGTAATAGGAATATTCATGTAAATGTACAATACAATGTCATCAAATAGAACAAGTAATAAGGTGTGGATTGAGAATATGTGCAAAAGTTATAGATGTCTAAAATAGGCACTTATATTAAGTAAACACAGAAACAACATTGTTTAACACGATTATTTTATTACATTTCTTTTACATTTAGAGTACTGAAAGTGGATGAAAGGGACATGCCTCATCTCTCTAGTCTGAAGAGAACATCCCTAGAGTGCAGAATTGCACCAAACATTCCTAAGATAGGAGACACGCAGATAGGGTCAATACTATCATATCAGGTATTATCCAATCACAGTATATTCAGTGTTCATCCTTAACAAATACATCTTGAAAAAGTGTTAGAAGGCAACACACTGTCCATATTTTGTTGGCCTTTTGAAACAAAGATGTAGGAATACAGTGTGATAAAAGTTTGTACGTTTTAACTTTACATATGAGACGTTCTATATGTACCCTATGTTTGGCAATTTTGTTAGTCAAAAGTGTTTCAGAAGCTGTCATTTGCCTACTTGACAATGCGAATGGTGGAATATTTATTTTCAAACCGAGTTCGTTTATTTCTTTTGCAATGTTAAAACCTTTGTCTACCATTATGGCATCTCCTCCTTTAATATAACCAATTGATTTTAGTGTTTTAAGCATATCATAAAAACCAGATTGCTCTGTGATAGATTTATCCGACACTGATCCTGTAAATAATTCTGAAACAAACATTACACAACCATTAGGATCACAACCTATCAACCCCTTTAGAGTTGTTGCAGATTTATAATCACTATATAACTGGCTCTGTTGGCAAAGTGCACTTGGAATTTGAGTTTTAACTTCAGTTCCATCTATAATAATAATGGTAGTGGGAAAATCTTTCCTATATTCAGATGGCATGTTTCTTATTTTAGTATCTCTATGTGGCCAAATTGAAAGCTGGCCATGTTTTAAATACAAAAGATCGAGCCATGTGTTAAATACAACACTAGCTGACTGTGCTGAGAGTCCAAACTGCGTGGCCAAATCTTTTAAACCAAAACCATGCCTAAGCCTACATATTGTTAACAACAGTCCATCTTCCTCGCTAAGGCTTTTTGTATCCCGTTCGTCCTGGTCCATATTTGACTGGACACTCTATAGGGACTAGAAAGGCCAGTAAAGCTAAATATCTTATGTATGTGATTCCTGTATAGTATTTAAACAAATTTGTCAGTGTGTTTTCTTTATCCTTCACAATTGTTACCAAGTTTGTTTCTTGGCAATTATTTTCTTCAGATGTTGAATTTCTTTTTCTTTTGATGACACTTTAAGTTGAAGCTCTTGTATTTCTCTTGAACTATTTGACCATTTGAGTCTTAGATCCTGATTCTCAGCTGCAACTGCTAACATATCCATTGTTGATATCCCTGAAAAAATAAGAAAAGTATTTCTTTTCTTCATTTCAGACAAAGTACCTGAGAGAAACTACATAAATGAACTCAGGACTGTGCTAATTTTGGAAAAGTAATATCAAGGAGATCTAAACCCAGTGAAAAGTTTATTAACAGTTTATTTTCAAAAAATAATGTGAAAACCAAAGCTCTTGAATATGGTAAAAGACAAGAAAACTGCTAAAGAGAAGTATCTTGAATTGTATCCTTCTAGGCATTTCCATGAGTATGGCTTTGTGGTTAATAATGACTTTTCATTTTTGGGTGCCTCGCCTGATGGGAATCTATGTGACAAAGGAGTATGTGGAATTGTGGAAATTAAATGCCCCTTCTCTGCTAGAAAAATGACCATTGAAAAAGCATGCAGTGATATACCAAATTTCTATTTACAGAAGGATGAGCATGTATCATTAAAGAAAACACATAGTTACTATGCACAGATTCAAGGCCAACTTATGGTTGCAGGTTGTGAATTTGTGAGTTCATTGTGTACACACAGGAGGATATGTATGTGGAAAGAATTAAACCAGACATTCTATTTATGACTTCAATGTTACAAAAATTAGCTGAATTTTACAGAGATTATGCAATTCCATATCTGTAATCTTAAGAATAAGTGATTAAAATACTTACATGGGTCTTCAGTCTGTGTAGACACTTCTGACTCACAATTCATATCTGGACTATTCAATCTGTAATAAATAAATACTTATACACAATGATGTTAGTCAACAAGTAGTTTTCATATATATATATATATATATATATATATATATATATATATATATATATATATATATATATATATATATAATTGTGAAGTATAAGCAATATAATTGAAACACTTTTCAGACAATATCAGTTTATTAACTTGCTAGCTTTGCATATTTACTTTAGTATTAATGTCTGAATTTATTCTGAAATTAAACTTGTTCAATTTCATATGTAAAAGATGAATAAAGCTAGACATATTCTGTGAGTTACTTGACCCTTACATAGTTGTGTTTTGTTCCAAATGCAGGCATTTGCGTTTATGTTGACTGGTTTCATTTTGTTGTGAAGAAGCTCTCTTCATTGGAAGTTTTCTTGCTGGCATAGTACGTGAACCATCAGCTTGAATGGCGTCTGGGTAATTCTCAGTTGGTCCATTTCCTCCAACAAAGTGCTGAAAAATATGTATATTTACAAAATAATGCATTATATGACAATCAAAAAAGCAAAGTAAATCTGACATTTTATATTAATATCAGCAAAGAAACATTTTATATCTATATTTTAATTTAGATGTATGGACAATGTAGTCTGAAATAAAGAATTCCTATTCTTATTCTTATTCATGACCTAGTCATAACATAAATATAAGTTCCATTATACATACAGTGACAATAACCCGATGTATTAACCTGCTGTTAATTCCTGCAATACAAGATAAAAATATCAAGGGTGCTGGTGTGCGATAAATGCATGCTTATAATTAAAGCACAAATATTACAAGGTGACATGGGTGCCAGAGTGGTCAAAGGCTCACACTTTTATTGGTCATTGCCATCTCACCTACGTCCACATAGGTTCCAATCTCGGGCTCGGCCAGTGTGGGTATGAGAAAAAGCTTTTTAGTAGCTTCCCTTGAGTCTGCGGCTTTTTCCGGGTTTTTCACCCACCAGATAACCTGGCCGCCATGTGTAACTTATCGTGTACAGAAAAAATGTAGTTAACCCAAGAGAACAACAACAACAATTACAAAACCCAGCCTTACAAAATGTGTATTAGATCTTTTTCTATTTAACATTATTTTCTAGTGAAATCTAACTTGAATTACCTTTGAGCAAACGGCCTTGTGTTGGTTTATTCTGGCGATATTTAAGCTGTTCGTGCGGTCGACAACACGCTTTGACCCATCGTTTCACCTTTTCCATATCACGTTTTGGAGTTGGAAAACGGCCTCCTTCCAACCTTTCCGGATATCTTTCATCTGCATTGCACGTTCCCCATACACATCGAAGCACCATTTTGTCAATATATCGCAAAAGTCACCAAAGTCTGTAATGCAGCTGTTTTTTCACCACACGTTTGTTTGTGGGTAAAACATGGCGGATGTTACCGTAGCACCGGACGCTCTTATCCGATTGGTCAATATTTGTGGATTTGATTGACAGGTCGGATCTATGAATGGTGGTCGGTGTCTACATTAATGCTGACTGCTTGATTGACCAGTGTGACTGGTAGCCAAGTGTGCTAGTGACGGAATGTTTTGTGTTACTCCATGCATGTAATCTTTTAGCCGTGGGCTAGTTTTGGGGTGTGTTATACCCAGTGTTTTGGGACTGTAAAGATATTTTGTATGATATCTGTCCCTTTGTTTTCATCATTTTATTATCTGAGTAAAGTACCTCATTTTTCACTACATGTATTTGAGTGAATACACTTTACTATATGAGTAAAATACATGATTTTTACTATTTGAGTAAAACACATCATTCTTTTCGTCGTGTGAAATTATTGTGAATGATTAACCTTTGTTCTTTTACCGTGTAAGGTCATTTATTTGTATTCACATTTATGTTGCATTATTAGGTTCGTGCGGATTGTGTTAATTTTGTCCAATATTTGGATCTTAAGCACGCACGTATTAATCATAATTCTTTTCTCATTCAAGTCAATCATCAATAAACATTGTATTTGTATCACCATCAAAAGTGTTTTATTATAAATCCTAAAATCCAACCCGGTTATCTTGTTATAAATAAAATAAAATCGTTAATTATCGAGTCAAAATGTCATTACTTTTCGAACCATTTCGCAAGAAATATATATTCGAAAATTGAATCTCTTTAACACATTCTACAAGAATTAAACTCTTTTCCCCAACAACCTGAAACAGAGTGTAACTTTGGTATGGATCCTGAAAACAATAGTACAAAAGCTCAATAACCCCCTAACAAAGCTTGCAAACTAATGTAGCATCCGCAGATTAGAAAACTATAAAACTGATAATCTGAATAAATATGTCGATGGGAAAATACCGTTCAGAGTAAAATCCACTATCCCCTATATAAAATATCAATAAACTAATCAGATTCCTTATGTTTCCTTTGTTGTGCTACATTTTATGATGAAATCCAATACGTTATTTATAAGTTCAAATGCGCCAAGACTATCTTTCATATATTATGCACAACCTTAAACATAACCTATATCTAATAATCATCAACGTAGGTAATTGCATATATGGTATATATATATATATATATATATATATATATATATATATATATATATATCTTAAATATTTAAGATTCGACCTTTGCCATAAAAATGTCAATCTTTAGGTCTGAAGGTTCGGAGTACAGCTCTGATGAAGCATTTAATGAAATAGAAAATGAAATGCTACATCTTTCGAACAGCTCTGGTTATATTTTTCTCATTAGTAACTTTAATGCCAGAACTGCTAACTTATAGGATATTTGTAATAACATTCTTAATACAAACCAAGCTGAAATATTCAATCTCGACAATGACGTAATGAATTACATAGAGGAGACAGAGCATCCAGACAAATATAGTATACCCCAGGTACGATACTCACAAGACAGGCACGATACTCACAAGACAAAAATAGACATAGATATGGTATGCATTTATTGAACGTTTGTATAAATAATGTGTATATTTGCATCGAAAGGGTTGGTGTAGACAGGCGAGTTTGAAAATGCACATCTGGTGAGAAGAGCCTAATTGATTATCTAGTAACGACTTTAAATGGCTTCCAATTGTTAAAATTTTTTGAAGTGCTCGATTTTAACCCTTTGTTTTGAGACATTCACTGTGCTTTAACATACCAAATTCGAAGTGATGAGACCCTCACTATGCTTTAACATACCAAATTTGAAGTAATCAGTCACTCACTGTGCTTTAACATACCAAATTCGAAGTGATCAGACTTTCACTGTGCTTTAACATACCAAATTCGAAGTAATCAGCTCCATGTACTTGATGGTTGTGACAGAAAATTCTATAATAGAAAATAGACATATGAGATTGTGGGATAGGAGATGAAAAAAACGAATTCTTGGCTAATATTAATATTCAAAATCTGAATTATATTGCAATAGCTTATCAACAAAGATAATTTAAGGTCAGACGATGTAAATAGAATTATCAGTGATATTAGTAATATTGCTGAACAAATATTTCCTCAAAAAAGGACATAAAGCTAAAAGTTTGCAAATGCAAGCAAGAAAAAAGCTGGCGCTTAGCCATGGTTTGGCAGTGAGTGTATGAAAGCGAGAAAACATTACCACTTGTCTAGGAAAGTCCACGAACTTAAATGCTACAAGTAAATCTAATATGCTAACTGCTAGTATACAGCATAAAAAAACTGCTGCAAAATATTGCTCTCGTTTAAAACAATCGCTGCAAAGGTTATTATGCACTTTACAACCAAAAGATCCAAAGAGATACTGGAATATGATAAATAATGTTGGCAAGAAAAAACGGTTCAAAGTATTGTTATGCAAGAATGTTTAGAATATTTTGAAGAAATAAACTCAGTGAACATGTGTATGACCTTGTATTTTTTTTTAACACGGCCAATTACAAAAATTCATGACCACATGGCAGATGAGTCAGTCATGACCAAATATGTTATCCTCGCTAAAGAAAGTTGTTTATTATTATTATTATTATTATTAGTAGTAGTAGTAGTAGTAGTAGTAGTAGTAGTAATAGTAGTAGTAGTAGTATTTTTATTATTATTATTATTATTATTATTATTATTATTATTATTATTATTATTATTAACATAGATAGTGACGGTCGAGTACTGCCAAAAACGGTGCAAGCGGCGGATGTTCTCGATAACTCGTTTGAATGACCCAATTACAGCTGAAGAAATATCAATAGTCTTTAACAATCTCAAAATTAATAAAGCAGGCACAATTGATAACATATTAAATGAATATATTAAAAGCTCAATTACTACAATATTAAATGTGTATGTAACACTTTTTAATATAATCCTGAATACTGGCTATGTACTAGATATATGGACTAACGGTGTCATCTTGACAACTTACAAAAGTTAAGGTGACAAAACTGATATGACAAATTACAGACCTATTACTTTCGTGAGCTGCTTTGGTAAAGGATTTTTTTTTGGCATGGCTGCGGGGGGTGGGGGCAGATAGTAAATTTAAGATTGCCTAAATTCCTTGATGATAATAAATTATCATCTGAGACTCAAGCTGGATTCAGGAATGGCTTTTATACTATAGACAATATCTTTCTTTTGTACATCCTTATTGAATTTTTTAGACAATGCAAAAAGAATCTTTTTTGCACGTTTGTTGATTTTAAAATTGCCTCTGATAATGTATGGAGAGTCGAAATATGGCATAAATTGTACTCAGTAGGCATCAGAGGGAAATGCTTTAATATTATATTAAATATTTATAATGATATCAAATCATGTGTCTGTGTAAATAATGAATTTTCGGTTGTTTTTTTTTTTCTCATGTGAAATAGGTGTGAGACAAGAGGAAAATTTATCAACATTATTATTCTCCTTATTCATAAATGATCTAGAATATTTTTACTAGTAAATGGGTGTAAAGGGTGCGCTGTACCCTCCAAACATATTGACTTTATAAATATGTTAAATCTTATGTTGCTTATATATGCTGATGACACTATACTTGTCGCAGATAATCCTGCTCACATTCAATATACTCTTGATATCTTTAGCAGATATTGCAATAACTAGAAACTTACAATCAATACAAAGAAAACAAAATGATCGTATTTGGTTTTAAAAAGAAGCATACATTTAAATATATGATAAACATTGCCTATATTGATGTTGTAGATGAATATAAGTACTTAGGTCTTATATTTCACAAGAATGGAAAGTTCTCCACCAGCCTGAAAAATCTAATATCTATAGCTAATAAAGGAATGCATTAACTTAAGCAGCGTATACACACTTTAGATTTGATTATTGATTGTCACCTGAAACTATTCGATCAAACCATTGTATCGATTTTAATATATGCTTGTGAAATTTGGGGATTTGTGAAGCTGATAATTTGAAAAAACTCATCTTACTTTCCTCGGAAGCAGACTGCATGTAAAAAAACATGTACCCCCCCCCCTCTATATGGTATAAGCCTTAGGCGAACTTGGTCGTTTTCCCTTAATTATCAACAATAAAAGTCGCATTATAAACTATTGGGCTAGACTGGTTAGTGGTTATCAAGAAAAAATATCGAATGTATTCTCTCTTTTACAAACACTTTGGTGATAACTCAAATGACAATAAATGGTTTCTCGAACTAAAATCAATATTAGATGATCTGGAAAAATCAAAGTTGGTGTCAGTTAAATGGTTAACAAGTTCGGTAGAACAACGACTAAAAGATCAATACATACAAACTTGGGCATCTAACATCAATGCGTCTTCTAAAGGTCCTAATTACAGGCTATTTAAAACTAGTTTGGATTAAGAAAGATCTATTTCTCATTACCAAAAATATATCTAAAATTTAATTAAGTTTAGAACTGCAAATCATAAGTTTCCCGTTGAAACTGGTAGATGGCTAATGTTCCCTGTAACGAAAGTTATTGTACATTCTCTCAGTCTCAAGAAATAGTGAATGAATATCATTATCTTTTGTCGTGTTCTTATTTTCATGATGAAAGACAAAAATGTATACCACATTTTTATACTTCCAGGACTAACGTTTATAAATATAACCAGTTAATGAATATAGGTAACGTACGACTCTTAAAAATGTTTGCAGGTTTTTAGATTGTGTTTTCCGAATCTCGTAATCCCTATTAAGCATTATGTAATAACATCACACGCTATATTCGTGTTCTCTTTCTAATACATCTCATGTGATGTAAACTTTACAACCTGTGTGTTACGTATGCCCCCTCTTTGTTGGGGGTGGGTTGTAGTGGAATTTTGGTTATCGTTATCTAGAGGGTGATCGCCTTCGGTGTTATTGCCCGGATCGAGTAAATATCAATATAAAGTTTGAAACTTATAGGTGGGATAGATAGAGATCTGAGCAGATATATAAAACAGAATGACACGAGCCCCCGTACATGAAAAAATAACAATTTAATCAATTACATAAACAACCGTCATAATGTATTACATTAGGAAGATACACTTCTTTTTTGAAATAAATCATTCACCGAATTTCAAACACAAATATATTTATATAAATAGCCGATCTGTTTTAAATGATAGAATTAGTTCATCATATTATCGAGTGAACAATCGAAGTCATTGCCCTGGTACAACTTCTTAACCTGATTATTTCCGGTTCATTCCAAATTCACTGACTGTTCTCCAACTTCTCTGTGACTGTTCGTCTTGGTCCTCTCTACTTTTCCCTTCTCCAAACTCTCTATTGTCTCGCCTCTTTCGGCCCTTGAACTTTGTGTGGGTAGGTGGATATGTAAGTACGTGATACGTAGATACTTCGATAGGTCGGTACATGGGTACGTCCCGTAGAGCCATTTCACCTTGTGTTTTCAAGCTTCGCTCGCTTCTACCGCCAAAATCGTGTCCGTTGACTTTCCAGACATCCGATCCCTTGGATAATTATTTACGAGTGAATTTCTTTTAAATTCAAACTCTCAGTCTCCTACCTTTGTTTTCTCTTGCAGAAAAGATTAGACTGACTCAACTTTGTGATGGGACATATTAAAACCAAGGATTTCGTGTGGGAATCACGCCCCTTATCTAGCGTAACCAATCTTTCCCGCCTTTAATAACTAGGCGCCAAATTTGTAGTTTGCGTGACCTCTAAATTCCCAAATAACTAATTTTGGAAAATCTCAAATCTGACAATTCCGATACAAAATCGAAAGTTAACCTGATCCTTCCAGTCTGTCTGACTTGTTAAATAAACGAATGTTTAATTAAGAATCGTTCTCTCGCATGACACAGACAATACAATTCCGTGCATTATGGTGATTTAAACACGCGCCGGTCCCCATAAATCTAATTAATCGTTCATCTGCCCAAATTAATGTGCTCTTCATAGATCGACAGAAATTTGCCCCCTTACACTGTCGATTAGCTTACGTTTAAACTACAATTATTGCATTTATTTAATTTCGTAAGATTTCAAATCAATTACCGCAAGACGTTTTCTTAATTTTGACTGTGCAGCACGCATTGAATAGTCCAAAGAAACATTTGCAAGCAACGAGATAGTATTTTGTCAGCAGCTACGTCAGAATGTACGGTAATTTCAGTCTTTCGAATAGTTCAGACTTTAGTCTATTTAAACTATTTACTTCACAAAATTCATAATTATTTTGTATTACATATACAACTGCATTAGTGCGTACGTCAATTTTAAAGTCTTACTAATAGTTCAGACCATAGTCTTTAGCGCCAAAAAATGCCTTGGTGCAGCGAAAAGCAATTAATATGCCATTCATGTTGCTTGGCTATGATTTCCTCGCCCCTAGTATGGCGAGGGGCCAAAAGTAAACTCATAACAAACTACACTTTATTTACTAGTACATAAGTCTGAGAGGTCTTGTAATGTTTAATGATTTTCAAAATATTATCAAATACTATCAAGTAGTGTTGGTCTAGTGGTTTCAGTTTTAATTTATAACAATCTCCTATCTCTAATCAAGAACATAAAACACGCGCAAACAATTGATATTGACCACCGGCAAACAATTTGTGTTGGCCACAGGCAAACAGTTGGTCTTGATGCAAACAATTGGTCTTGGTGACAGGCAACAATTAGTCTTGACCACAGGCAAATAATTGGTCTTGACCACCTATAGGTATACTTCTTAGCTACCATCAAGTACCAGGTCCAGAGCCACTGCCGCTACACACACACACACACACACACACACACACACACACACACACACACACAATGCTTGTACAGTCAAAACATGTTCTTTGGATATCATTCCAGATCTCTGCTAGTAACATTGTCAAAGTATACACGCCCCTCTCTCCATATATTGTTATGTATATTTAATTTGCATTGTTTGCTACTTTTTTTAAATTCATTATTTGCTATGGATAATTATATTTGGTACTCTACCTTGTCCAAAATCAAGTTCACTGTGTTCCTGACTACAGACACTGATAATGTTTTTGTTTTAGTAAACAAATTATACATTGCTAATATTTTCTTTGTGAGTATGGGTTTAATATCAGGATCATTATGAATAGAAGCAAAGATATCTATTAGGTCTGGGTCATGGTTATTGGAATTCCCCATAAAAATACCTACTCTACCTGATGTTTACCACATTCTATATTATCATTTTAGTAACAGATTGTTCTAGAATGGAAAATTCCATTAAGACATAGTATTTCCAGAAAATATTAATTGTGACCTAAGTCATGTAGAGGGTTTTATAATCTTGATTACTGATACAGAATGAGTATCTGGATGAGATTCAAGCTATTGTTTCTTTCAGCATGACTAACCGATTAATCCTAATCTTTTACTATGCAAACTGAGACCTGCAAAAAGAAAAGAAACAAGTGATATTGATGTACTTTTTAACATTCAGTGAAAACATAAGAATTTCAGAGCAGAAACCATATGTGTATTGTCAAATGCATGAAACTGCCACTTAATTTTAAGCTTTTCCCTCTTTGTTAACTGAACCTAGAAATTTCAAGATATATGCATAACATTGAAACATTTCCTATTATCACCCAAGTGTGAGATATGAATCTCTTATGTCAACTTCACAGTGGGGTCATAAAAGTAGAAACTATGTCGGTGTGCTAAAACTTTCATTCTTCTCACCAAAATATAGCAAGCAATATGCCATATGCATCACTATTTCTAAGACCGTTCCACTGGTGACATTCAACATTCACAACAGTTTATGTATGATTCCATTGAAGTCCAGCTTCTCCTGTGGAGTTAAATTACTTTTAAGAATGCATGTTGACATGTTATGCAATTGTTTCTGTGTGTCAATATTGAAATGTGAATAATATTCATACAAATAGGGGTGAAAACCTTGACAACTACAGAAAGAGCAAGACAATACATTATGGTCACCATTTTGTTCCCATATTTAGTAAGTTAAGTCTAAAATATGCTACTTTGTCATGATGTAAACAGTTCTCACATTGAGGTACAAAACACAGTTACCTCCCTCTCCAAAGCGCATTACATTCAACACTAAGTGATATATAGAAAAAGGAAGGAAATATAATGAAGCTAAAGCATAAAAATTATTTAAATACACACAAAGAAACAGAAAAGTATAATGGATGTGGCTGACTGCACCAATAAAAATTATCAGTTTATCTTAAGGGGGCAGGGGCCAGTTTTTATGTACAAATTTAATGCTGCAATCAGCGACCTAGTATAAAAAATAAAAAAATCAAATACACAAGTGAGGTCAAAAAGGTCCATATTTTTGGATCCCTATATTAAACCAAAGCATAAGAATATTATCCACTAGACCAAAGATGACGAAGGCAGTTCATAGCAGAAGAAGTTAATGCACCCCAACCCCAATTTTTATTCCTGCAATTTTCTTGTCCGAAGGTCATTTTTGGCACCATGTGATGCTCACAGTGCAAACACAAGTCCGTTTCCTAGATGACAATTCTGCAAAACAGTGTATACTAAACAGGCTGATGCAATTGAAAATAGTTGCCATCCAAGCCATTTTTGAGATATTCTACTTGCCCCAAACCCATGTGTTTACTGCTATGTGAGGCTAGCTCTTCTTCCTAGCCAACTATTGGTATTTCACTATCAACATACTGAAGAGTAACTATGGAAGGTGTACATGCCTGACATCAATTTCAAGAACAACACAAGCCCGAAACACCTAGTTCCCAAATATATCCACATCTTTAATTAGTAAACAATAATAGCTGAAAAATCACACCATAGCCTTAAGTTAAGAAACTTGCCAGGGGAAAATTTACGAAACTGTACCCTGCTACCCTAACGCATATTTGCTGCAGGGTAGAAACTGGTAGAATGGTCTACTTGTCCGCCTGATCGGGTCCTGTAGAAAGGGTTTGTGACCGTAATGATGAAAATAAAGGTTAATTCGCCGGATTGGATTCATGCGATGTTCGTCCGAGAGTTATGCGTTGGTACGTTACTGTCTTTTGAATGGATATGTGTAGTTTTTGAGTCATCTAGCGATTCTGAAGCGATAAAAGACGCGTGAGAAAAGTCGAATCGAGCGGAGGGTTAGGGTCACGCTTGCACTCCTTGTGGTAATTTATTGTACCGATAAGGTGATTTCGTGTGGTCAGAGATTTAATCGTACTTTATTGATAAAACGTCAGACTCCTGTGATTTGGTCGAGGCTAAGACATCATAGCTACTGGACAGCGAGAATAATGATACTGTATCTTCAGCGAAAATACAAATGATTCATACTTCAGTATTTCACTGAAGAATAGAAGGAAATAACCAACCATACATATACCAACTATCTCCATTGTTGAGAGCACTGTCTGTGATAAAAGGTATTTCATCTACTATTTGCTAACGACAAGAAAATACAAACAATATTTTGATATTAACACAATACATTTGTGTTTGCTTCAGTTGATAGATTGCGTCTTTCTACATATTATTGGATTGTGGCCTAGATTACCAATGAAAGAATCTTGAATCGTGATAGGCACACGTGCCAAAATTACGCCAGAGGGATCAAATTCAGTTCATATAAAGGTAACATGGCAGCATTTGACGTAAACAAAAACAAGACGATCTGAGGTTGAATCATCGCAACGTACGATATGTGGGAAAATTAGGGGGATTTTCTGAAAGGTGTTTGAACAAGATATTGTCATGTAGGTTACGTTTGAGTTATTTTATCATGTGTAATCGTTGTAATATAGCGCAGTCATTCAACTTGTGTAATGGGTGTTCTCTCTCTCTCTCTCTCTCTCTCTCTCGCTCTCTCTCTCTCTCTCTCTCTCTCTCTCTCTCTCTCTCTCTCTCTCTCTCAGATCTGGCGAGCTTTCAAGCCTTCTCTTCAGCCCTGCACGTCTCCAACTCATCCTAGAGTGGCCAGTTCAACACATACCTATGATACTTACTAATACTATATATATATATATATATATATATATATATATATATATATATATATATATATATATATATATATATGCACACACACTAGCGTACTAACGGCCGGGGATGGGGGCAGGCGGAGCAGTTGCCCCGGGCGCCAGAGGTCTTGGGACGCCTAAGCAACTGCTATTTTTAAATGACCAGAATTGTGTGTTTGTAAATTTGTTACTCTTGAATCCCGACCTTTCAGCAAATTACATAAAGCATCCGTATAACAAGAATTTGAAAAACTCCAGGCATCTGTCAATACTATCGCCTGGGCACAAATCAGTTGAAATAGATGTCTATTCGAGTCCGTCAGACAACCACTAGTAGTTAGATTTATGGGAAGGGGTGGGGTGTATATTTGTAAACTCCTGCAGATGTCGTTAATATCAAGTAACGCCATTCTTTAATATCGACATTTTAATTTTTGTCAGTTGTGATTTGGTTTGAATCGTGTGTGTATCGTCAGCTGTGTATTGCGTTCGGTTGTGATCGACGATTTCAAACTTCAAACGTGACCGCGATTGTTGCTGAAGGATTGTGTTTCTCGATTTAGCTTTTGTGTTTTAGTTATAAAAAGAAAAATGACTCGTGTATGCGCAGTGAAAGGTTGCTTTTGATTCAGCGAAAAATCTTTATATCTTTGTACTGTTACTATTGCAGAGCAATATGCTTTATATTTTGTTTTTAAACCAACCAAATTCGGGAGCGCTGTTTTGATAAAGTAGGTTTTAGTATTTATTTTGTTTGATTGTATTGTGTGAATGTTTTAATTCAAATGCCAGGAAAAGCTTCAAATGGCATTAAATTGCAGGAAAATCGTTGTCCGCCAGTGCTCCGCCCAGGGTCACTCTGGGGGAGCCCACAGCGCTCACCCAAACTCCCCTAGCTGGTGCGAGGGGGCACTAACCCTCTCCCAAGAACCCTCCCCCGGCTTTGGCCCTGTGGGCCTCGTATTTGGCCCTTTGGATTATCATCGTCGCCTGGGTGCCATTTATGCTACTGGCTCCCGTCGTCATTTCCCCTTATTACGCCACTGTATCTCTCTCTCTCTCTCTCT
>JAECUM010070284.1:0-10273 GCA_016617855.1 Megalonaias nervosa | reverse complement strand
CTCTCTCTCTCTCTCTCTCTCTCTCTCTAACACTTTTCTTAACAAGAGAGAGAACGAGAAAGAGAGGGAGGAGGGTGAGAGAGCTCTTTTGGCATGATTTTTTAATATTTTTTGCATCAAACTTGTTCCTAGGTTATGAAGGAAAGTAACGTCTCATGAGAGAGAGAGAGAGAGAGAGAGAGAGAGAGAGAGAGAGAGAGAGAGAGAGAGAGAGAGAGAGAGAGAGAGAGAGAGAGAGAGAGAGAGAGTTTGTCATTTTCACTCATCTGTAAATTTAAAAACAGATATCCTGAGCAAGAAATATTTAACGTATCATTCTCTACCTGCTGTGTTATGCCCACGTACAGCATACACATGTTTCACTATTTAATATACGTTGTAATACATGTACTTTTAGATACATTCCTACAGAAAAGACATTCATTTGTTATGCCATGGTAAATAATGATATTCTTTGTACATACATATATCTTTGTAGCAAAATCTTTCCTTAGTATGTCTTGAATTAGTCTTTGAATTTTACCAACGTTAATGAGCACTTTTTTATATTTTATTTTGAACTATAAATTTCATCGACTTTTTGTAAATCACTAAAGTACAAATAGATAAATGTACGGAAAGCGTCACTGAGATGTTTGCCACGTATCAATCCATGCAAATATGGATATTTTTTATTACATCGTCCGCATATTTTAATTAAATATTATCGCAATTTAATCCTATAATGTCCATTGTACAAGAAACTCACACATAGGAAATTGGAAGGTTTGCCTATATTTTCATACGTTTACTTTTTTTAAAAAATAATTGTTTAATATTTTGAATTCAAAAATATTATTTATCAAGAAACAACAACATTTGTGCAGCTGTTCAAAATCAATAGTATGAAGAGAGAATTGTTCGTATACAATTGATATTCTGTGATCGATAGAGAGATTGGTGGGTGGATTGGCTGGTTTATGAATGGATATAGAAATGGATGGATGGATGGACGGACGGACGAACAACTATTCCATATCCCTTGTTGATTAATATGGATTTACTGCGTGTTAAGACACTGTAATAAAACCACATATATCCTTTGTTTATTGATTTTCATAAAAACATATACCCAAATATCTTGGTAATGGTCCACTGAGCAAGGTTTTAAATATAAATAATTTTTTTTTTTTTATCTACAGAAGTATTGTATTTGTCAGAATTTTCAACCAGAATTATTTTAACACCAAGTTTTCCTGGCAATGCAAAATTTGTTGGTGTACTTTTGTGATTTTTTTTTTTTTAAATTAATTTTCGCAAGATGAAAATTCAATGATGGATTTCTTTTTATACATAAACCCCTCCCCGTTTTTAATTTTAAAATCTTTGACGATTGGATGTTTATTTGTTTTGTTGTTGTTTTTTTTCAATTGCCACAACGAGATCGAACAATACCAATATATGTATACATAAATATCGCCCAAAACAGCAAAATCAGATCGTGTAATGCCAGAAAGCGTGGTGTTATAATAATTTTATTTGCAAATAAAGACAAATAAAGGCATTCTTTAGGAAGGAAAAATATTGTCTTAAAATGTAAACCGATGTCAATTGACCCGCATTTGTTGTTGTTTTTGTTGCTGTGTGTGTGCGCGCGCGCTCGCACACGTTTGGGAAATCAATAAGTATCGTATGCCGCATACATGCGACGTTTATTACCGACTTCGCACTCAGAGTACATCAATCCATTTACAAAAGAAAAAGGGTCTGGACTCTAATGTATCGTAAATGTATCCTGATGCATAAAGGGGGAGCAGGATATTGTATCGGTAGATATGGGCAAAGTTAGTAACGGCAACAACGCCAGGATATACTGAGTTACGATAGATGGGATGTGTGTGTGTGTGTGTGTGTGTGTGTGTGTGTGTGTGTGTGTGTGTGTGTGTGTGTGTGTGTGTGTGTGTGTGTGTGTGTGTGTGTGTGAAATTCAGAACTCAATGGAATCTTGATAAAATTTGGAACAAAATTACCGTTCAAGGAATTCGAAACTGGGTCATATATGTGCCATAAGTGCTTGTCAAAATACTTTAAACCGAAGGTCTCGTGGTTTAAGCTAGGTTTGTTTTTCGTTTTATTTCTTATTTTGAACGGGCTTCACAAAATAGCAGGTTCATATTGATGAACAAAGAAAACGACCGCTTCGGTGAATAGGTTCTATTCGTTACAGAACTTTTCTGAAAATGCTATTACTATCGAATAATGGGTCTGCACGTGCATTAACAAATTTTTTCTAACATGACATGCATGTATTCCCTCCCATAAATAACTCAATCAAAAGCTATAAATTCTTATATATGTGGGAATACACATAACGGCTGTTTAATTATTCCGTCGCCAAGTGCGGCATTCACGTGATCTTAGATTAGTTCACACACTATTCATTGAGCTAAAACGACAGTCTCACTCTGCACCTGCATATTCCCGTACATGCAATTAGTATTTTATACTGCAGTTTTGCTTAACAACATTTGATACCATTTTAATTGCATTTTAATGTCATGCTTAAAGTTTTCCTTGATTTAAATTTGTTTAAGTGTTTGCTGAAAATTTGTTCTATACGAGTGCGACAAACATCACACTCTCTGTAATATACATTTGACATTTGAAGAATACTATTTAAATAATTTTGTTTCTGGGTAATGGAGTAGAGATGACCAATGCTCTATAATCTACCTTTACAACACTTTATCTTATGGACATTATTTCGAATTATGTCATATTTAATTAACTCCGAGTGTAAAAGTCCTTTCTCACATGCTTCGTCTCCAAATTTTTATTAATATATAAATGTACAGTAAATTTCATTCATTCTTTATCTCTCTCTCTCTCTCATTTCTGCCTTTAAATTTGAATACAAGTACGACTCTGACCAACCTTTTGTACTGACATTTTATTCGTAAAATGGAAGTTTGTTTCATATTACTTTATGTGGTAATAAAAAAATAGATTTTAAAGTGTAAGTATTCATTCAGAAAATTATTTGAAAATTTTTCTATGATTTAGCACATTTTATCTCTTGTTCATTACGTTGTTTTGTTTGTTTGCTTTATTGTGCATCTCCACATAACCCTCGGACATTACATGCCTCCAGATTTCAAGAGAATTTTAATATACTGACATTAAGTAAATTAAAATCGAATAGCATATTATACGCGTTCGATAACTTTGTTTTTGTACAATGCTTAAGATTTTTAGTTGCAGAGATTGCTTTTATTACACAAAATCAGCTACAATGCTTAAGATTTTTAGTTGCAGAGATTGCTTTTATTACACAAAATCAGCTCTCTCTCTCTCTCTCTCTCTCTCTCTCTCTCTCTCTCTCTCTCTCTCTCTCTCTCTCTCTCTCTCTCTCTCTCTCTCTCTCTCTCTCTCTGGTGTTTCATTCCATTTTACAGGTGGTATCAAGATCAAACGTTTACATCCTCTTTAATTTTCTCGATTTTTGCTCATCGACCCTGTCGTATTATATGCAAGATTAACGGTTGTGCACACCATAACATCCATAAAAATCAATGTAGTTGAAAAAGACAAAGTAATGCTGGCTTGTGACATGTTTGGTCATTGTAGTGAATTAATCACCTGAAATGAGAGCCATATGGAATACCAGGTACAATATTTGAAGGTTGCATTCTAAAACGGAGGAGGGTGGGACACATTTCCGAAGCTCGTGTCTTAAATTGTACCCCTGCTCCTAAACGTACCAGAGGTATGTAATAAACATGAGTCCATGCGATTTATACTTCCCCTGAGCAGGGCATTAAAAATGGCTGATGCAAATAATGATATCAAATAATAAAATATAGGTTATAAAAAGATGGAGCCAAAGGGATAACATCTGATCAGAAGGGTTTCATAATGCAGAGTGTAATGACTTTCTCCGTATCGAGTTTACAAAATATAGGGTATGTAAAAAGAGGCCACGCCTTCCAGAATGATAGAAAAGAGAAAAGAACGTATAAATGCGTCACTGCATGGCAAGATTTCTTTTTTGATGTTTGGGCCGTTCGAGTCTGTTGAAATCTAACTTTAAATGAAAGAAACACAATAAAGACCTTGCGTAGCTTAAAGGAGAAAATACAGATGCATAAAAAGTAAACTTTTCGTAAAGCGGACACGTGTAATTAAAGATTCTGCTCGTTTCAGGAAGTGGCCATTATTATGTTGTTTAATTCATTTAGGAATGGCACAATTAAGAGCAAAATGTCTGTATATAATGCCTTGTTTCTTTGTAGCTGAAAACCCTGTTTATGCATATAAGTGTGCATGTGTGTGTACGTGTGCGCGCGCGCGCGTGTGTGTGTGTGTGTGTGTGTGTGTGTGTGTGTGTGTGTGAGAGAGAGAGAGAGGGGGGGGGCAACAGGTAGATAGAAAGATAAGTGAAAATGTATATATCGAAGCACGTGACCTTCTAATAAACCAGCAAACTAAGAAAACAATTAACCATAAAAACATAAGTAAAACCTGTTCTAACTGCCATTTCTGCTATATGGCCACATTTTGCAAGCCTATTTTTGTACATTTTGGACCAATTTCACTTGTATATAACAATCACCTCTATACTGCAGTCAGTTCTGGACAATCTCATAGTTGCCTGTTTTATACAGGTTTCAATATTTGCGTGTTATGCTTGTAGGAAGAGGGTGATGTTAAAATACGTAGTTTGAACGTAAAAAGTCAGCATGCCATTATTCGGATGACTTATTACAGGAAAAGTTTTGCTCTTTAAAGAGAGAGGTTATAGTTTTAGGACATTGTTGTTAAATGTAACTGGTTTTTAAAGGACATTGTATCTAAATATTAATATTACGTGTAAAAACCAAAATGCTTTAAATTCAATGATATGTATATTCTAAAGATATATCATATGTATTACAACTTCTTAGGAATTCATTTGTAAGAAATTGATGTAAGTTTGATCCACCCAACATCAAGTAGAAAGAAGTGTATTTTCTACGTTTCCACACTTGTTCAAATTTATGTTCACACTAGATAAAATTGATATACCTGTAGAAACTTGCTGTTGATAATAAATAATTTGCTGCACATAAGTTTTCTTCGGCCGAAAGAGAAATTTTATCCATTTTATAGGAAACATGGTTACTTGTTATTAAAAAAAGAAGAAAAAAAAGACAAACAAAAACACCCATCTACCCTGTTGACATGTAATTCCTTGGGGTTACAAAGGGGGAAAGCATTCCAATGTTGAACTTATCGCAGCGACAGGTGCTATCGTACCTTCATAAATCTGTCAAATGTATGATTCCATGGAAAATTACTTAGAGCGCCCTTTAAGACCACACATGCAGGTCATACGCCGTTCCAGCTCGTTTTAGGTAGGTATCTGGGAGGTAGAAACATTTATAAATAAAAAAAAAGTAGCAAAATAAATGGCGCTGATTTATTTTGACGTGTATAAATCAACTCCCGGGGTAGCAGAGAAAATTAAAATGTACTGTACATACGATGCAGTTCAGACCTTTTAATGCTCGTCTACCCATTTTCAAATAAGAAAATTAATCATAATACATGTAAAACAAAAAACACTTGTGTAGTTTCCAGCAATATGAGAGAGAGAGAGAGAGAGAGAGAGAGAGAGAGAGAGAGAGAGAGATCGAGATCAGGAATTATGTTACAAAGGATATTGTACGAGTTATCTCCCATCTCTCGCTGAATAGTCTCTGCGTCAGTACAGTATGAGTCACTGTTGTTTACTGTAATTTTAAGCGACGATTAGGATGTTGCCATATTCCACGAAGTCTCTGATAGGGATGCTCTTACACAATGTGTTATTCAACAGTAACGTTACAGAAGTCAGTTGATATGTATAGTAAATTTAAATTGTGGACTGTCTTCTAGATATATCTTAACATCGCACAATCCGTGTTTCCTTGGAGAAATGGAAAAAAATATAAAGTAATATATAATTCGCCTAAAAACTCGATCATCTTGTTTCAAGAGATGACACATTCTGGACGAACAATTTAAGCAGATCTTTTAAAAAAATAATAAAAGATTTTGATAAGTCAAATTTGATTCTTCAGTTTCAAGAAATATAATAACGAACTAGACATAGCAAAATTTCGGATAACTGAGGTACTACGAGCTATTCCATTTATACAAGAACTATAAAGTTTATGAAACGTTCGCAGAAGAGGACCACTTTGTTAGGTTATAATCTATAATAAAATTTACTATTCCTTTTACCTAGTTCCCACTTTTGTGAGAAAGAAAAGAAAAACAAGAAAATGAAAAAAAGACCAACACATCGTATCTAGATGCAAGTCGTATATTTGTTGGAAGAAAAGGAAAATTAGAAAACATTTACATTATATATAGCAATTTCATGTTATTGTTTCACTATTTATTTATTTTTTTGACTAAACAAAGCAATAACAAACAGAACAATTTATTTTGCATTGGACACATGTGCATTTCATCGATACAATTCTCAATGAATTTGTTTTACTGGTGTCTTTCTGAAAATCATGTAAAGTGTTCAAAGCTGTTCAAGACCTTAAAAGGGAAACCAGATGATTTTTCCTGATTTTCTTTATGTGTTGGTAAATGACTTATTACAATTACTGTCCAAAATAGTACTGTCAGTAACTTTCATATTGATATATTTTACTCAAGACCCCCCTCCCCCCGCACATTATTATGCTAAATGCATTTGCATGGTTGAAAGTCTGTATCTAAGTTGGGGAATCTGTTGCCCAACTCCAGTTATGTCAATAACATGGCAATAAAATACATTTAAACTAAATAATAAGTTCTGTACGTATCATTTGTTCTGAACATTGCTCTCTCTCTCTCTCTCTCTCTCTCTCTCTCTCTCTCTCTCTCTCTCTCTCTCTCTCTCTCTCTCTCTCTCTCTCTCTCTCAGTGTTATACACTCCTTACACTGCTTTTTCAAGGCACCGTGAAGAACTCTGGAGTGATTTTCATTGTAAGAGTGTTGTAAATTTCACATGCTTTTGTTTAAGAAAAAACGAATAATTTGGCACCAATGAATATATCCTCTATCCTTTTCCTTTTGCATTTTATATTCATTTTTTTTTTTTTTTAGCAAGAATAACAGTTTTTCGACACGCTTCAACTTGTGCGGATTTTTTTAAAATAACGGTTCTATTTCTCTCAGAACACTAACTTATTAAACAATCTGTGTGTTGAACATAGTAATTTATCTAATGGGACAAATAGCTTTTATATTCCACGTTTGGGAATTATTTTAGAGGTGTTAGGATTCAGCGGTTCATTTCCCATCGAATAATTGCTAAACTGTTCACTCTTTGTATTCTCTCAATTGTCCAATCTGTTTTCTATGCTTTACTCCAAAATTACTGAGCTCCCTTCTTGTGTGTTGCTTTACATGCCTTTTTGATGTCGATTTTATGTCCATTTTAACTAGCAACCTCGTTGTTGTAGCGAAACAATGCCGTCATAAATAGACAACTTTCTAATTCTTGTAACATTGTAAAGAATTTACCAGGTAAAATAAGACCTAATTGATACCTATTTATGGCAATAAACTTCTACTTTGATCTTCCCCGCCGTATGGCAAACTCGTCAGAAAGGAGAGAATATATGGGAGGGCCACAGGTATCGTTCGGTCATTGGGCAATATAATGTCCAGTTAAAGGATAAATCTGACGCATCTCGGAGATAAATGTGGCAGATAGTGAAAATAAAACCGCTTCATCGGTACAACATACTAATTTTAAAAAGTTTAATATAACAGAAAGGGCCGAGTGTGGGCCGAGGGGAGGGATAAGTAACGTTTGTCGCGTATATCACGAAAGACATTCACAGAGTTAACTATAAGATCGGTCGTTGTGAACAGTAGGCCACGAATTTGTGAAATATATTCCCGTGAAGTAAGACATTATGCAAGACACAGAGAGAAAATACACATTTGTAAAAACAGTCACAATTGAAGAATTCTTGTAAGAAGCTGGTGATAAAATTGATAAAATCCTCGGACACGGATTTGGATATTGGTTCTCTGATTATTATTAATATTTGTCATCAATATGCACAAGTCTGGTCGGTTTAATATACGTATTGATTGGTACAAGATGTTAGACTCAGATTTACGTGCGAACAAAACCTAATTTTTAAAACATAGTTCTATTAGGACAGCTTTGAAATATCAATTTGTGTAGTTCGATAAGGATAGCTTCCATCGACAATTTTCAGAGAATCTCTTTTTTATTATGTAAACCTTTTAGTGGAGAGGTTTTTGAAAATTCTTCATAATTTTACAAGGACGAGGATGGGGATGGTTCGACGGTTTGAGAGCTGGGCATAAAAATCTGAAATGGTAATTTCAAACTTGCTTCCTTAGTAAGATTTATGCATCTCGTGACATGCACGGTAAACAGACCCAAATTTTCCTGCTAAATTATTTGCACAGTCTGCATAATAAATCCGACTGAGTAGGTACTTTGCATAGGGACTGCCTAATTAATTTTCTTGCATGTGTGTGTGTGTGTGTGTGTGTGTGTGTGTGTGTGTGTGTGTGTGTAAAGGGGATGGCCTAGGATTTTGTTTTTAAAAAATGCAGCCCTCAGATAGCTTGAAAATTATATTGTTTCTCTTATTTGCAGAAAAATAACTTCAAAAATATCTTAAGGAGAAAGAAAATATCCTGGTCAAAAATACTCTCCCTCCCCCCCCCCCTTTTAAATGACGGCGTGGTTCCTTCTTTCCCTATTTTCATTAAACACAATCAGCGTACTTGTCTTAAATAAGTCTATTCATATGATATCTTACAACACTGTATGAATTATCACCAATACTTTCAATTTCAAAGACACTGTAAATAAGTTTCTTGAATACATCTTATATATGAACTGGTACATTTTGTGTATGAACATGTTTATCCTGTACATACTCATCAATCACAGCAGTGTCCCCAAACATTGGTTTGGCCTAGAGTGGCCATTTTAACCTCCAAGTGAAGGGTTCTGTTTAACAGTTAATTATTAGTCGGTCTGTTTGATTCTGAACGTCCGTCAAATCAAAATGATTTTATGACCAATATTTGTCATCAGTGTTAGGGCCCTTGAGGTCAAAATTGGCCCATGAGGAATATGTACTCGATGGCCGTCGAGTGTCCAATCACGTCTGACCACTGTCCACTTTGCCAGTGTTATTGCTACAAGAATGAGATGAATGTGCGAAAAGTGGAACTAAGATTTACATTCTTGATATCTTAGCAAATGGAAATGTGTTGACGGCATTGGATATCGCACTAAGGTATGAATTTAATCTTATACTTCATCGTATTTTTCTATCAGATCTCTTCTTAATTTCTACATTCATTATAAGCCCGTGCAACAGGTTGATTAATTACAAAATATTCATGTCTGAACACATTGCCGTATTGATCTAGATCTTGCGTCTTTCTGTATTCCTTTACTTCTGTCGTTATTATTATTATTATTATTATTATTATTATTATTATTATTATTATTATTATTATTATTATTATTCAACTATGTACTCACATAAACTTATTATCATCAATAATGGACACGTTTGAAAGTTAAATCCTCTGGAAAGATATAGCCGTTTACGAAAGTATTTTTTCCCCTTTCCTGCACGGCTAAACGTTTTACTGTATTTGCGTTAATAATTATCCAGTATTATTTGATCTTTGTTGATTTATTTAAATACGAATGGGCTGGAAACTTCGAAAATAAACGATATCCACATTTTTTATTAGTTTCTTTTAAAAATACAATCTCCTGTTATGATAGATTGGTTTATTTTGCTTTTATGTTGTTTTCTGTTTATTTGAGCTTCATAACTTACCGTCCAACAGTTTTCTCTTAAAATATGTCGCTTAATGCAAGTCACCAGCTGAGTTATTGCACACCTTGTCATTCGTGTCTCAAATGGTCATTTGATTTATCCTTTGCTCGAATGGCCATTTGAGTCATCCTTTGCTCGAATGGTCATTGGATTCATCCTTTGCACGAATGGTCAGTTATTTATCCTTTATTAGAATGGTCAGTTGATTCAACAATTATTTGATTGACTTATTCATTCAAATTTTCTTTCATTTATTCGGTTATTCACTCATTTTTTTATTAATTCATTTTCTATTAATTCATTTTGCAATTCAGTAATACACAATATAATTCTTCTCTTGGATCAGCCTCCAAAACATATCTCAGATTATATAATTTCGTCTCCTTGAATACAATGGTGTTTGATTCCCTCCCCCCCC
>JAECUM010070283.1:0-13816 GCA_016617855.1 Megalonaias nervosa | reverse complement strand
TATATATATATATAAACTTGATTACAATAATCAGGTGATTTATCCTAATATGAAATAAATGTCTTAGGCAACGGAACTCTCGGATTTTATAGAGGAAGGAAGGGTTTGGTCGGTGATACTGTAAATGATTTAACGCATCAAAATCGACCGCCTCCCGAATGCTTCTTGTCGATCACAGTTGCATACTCCCACAACGATGAAAAGAGAGAGAAAAAAAGAAAAAGATAAATTCATTTATTACAGGAGGCAAGTCGAGCTTTAAATTCCATTATTTAATGTACACTCGGCAATCGACTATTAGTAATTGTCAATTACTGAAATTATCTTTAAGTTTGTAACGCAAACATTATTTCTATACTTTCTTTAGCGCATTGTTATTTCATTCAGTTTTAAATTAAAAATGTCCTTTATTCTTTACGTGATTATTACTTGATTTTCTTTTCTTTTTCCTCATTTACTTTCATTCTTTGAATATAGTCACCGCCTCTGAATTACGGCAACTATCGTTAATAGTTATGTTTATGCAACATTGACTAATTTAACAAATGCAAGCAAAGTAATAAAGGTGTGTTCTTTTTACAGGAGATTAATTCTGTTACATTTTTTTCTGGAAAACTGAACGGAGGAACTGAAAAAAACATTAAAACGACTATGAATTAAACACTAATTTTGTCCCTCTCAACGGACAAAATTTGAAAGCTGCGCAGAAGTCTTCTTCAGTTCTCTAAAAGGTCGCCAACAATAATGTTGAAAACCATTATTGTTTGGTTACTTCTTCTACTTACCTGTAATTTTGCTGTAGGCAAAATGATTGATCAGCATTATTGTTAATTCATTTTACTAACCGTTTGTTATGTACGTTGAAATGGACCTAAATTGGCGATTATGTGTGTGTTCCTCTTCCAATTATCCATAATTTCATATATAAATGGACAGAACTTGAATTCTGGAGTGAAGAAGAAGAAAAAGAAAGACGAGGAAAGAAAATTTAAATAAAGTATATACTTGATGGTGTAGATGTAAGAGAGATAATACTGAAGATACAAGAGTTGAAAGACCAAGATCAAAGTGGTTACCTCCCTTGCTGACTTTAGTTAAAATACTTATACTCTCATCAGTCTCGTGTTATCATAACTAATATAATTAGTCATATTGGTCATACTGTCAGCGTCAAAATGTGATTCCGACTGAACACACACACACACACACACACACACACACACACACATTATATTAAAAAGATATATATATATAAAGAGTATATATATATATATATATATATATATATATATATATATATATATTCAAAGACGGAATTATGTATTACTCAAATGATTATGAAAGAAAATCGTTATTTTAATAACTTTAAATGTAGCAAATTAGATGTGCTCACTCCAAGGTGGCAATCGATTTTACAAAAATATTTTTTTTAAAAGGCCTTTATTTATTTCAGCCGTAATGAAAACAATATGTATGTTATGCAGGTGTTAATAAGGATACCTGAAATAATAACACAGTGTAGTCCGTGTATTTATTATTTTCATTGTATTTCCTGTTAATTAATTAAAAGATTATAATATTTTCAATTATTAGAGTTATTTTGAAATACGAAATTAGATGCATGCATTCGAAGCAAAAGACAAGTTTAACAATACAACTTTCTTTAGAACATGGAACAATTTCCGCACGTACATCTGTAACTATAACGACAAAATCCATATGACATTTCATTAGTAGGCAGCGTTATTGACAGCAATGATGGGTAATGTTATCTCTTAAAATCAGATTTGGCATGTGAAATAATAATAATAATAATAATAATAATAATAATAATAATAATAATAATAAAAATGATTATAATAATAATAATGATAATATTAATCATCATCATCATCATCATCATCATCATCATCATCTATTTGTGGTTTGTAAAGTTTCCGCGTTCATTTGGGTCTGCAGTTCGAATATGGCACGATTACACGAAACCGTTTAGCAGACTCAGGTGTTAAAGAACATTCAAAACCATCCCTCCATCAATCTAAGATACATCAAGATAAGAAGGCTTAAAAATCAATTCCAATTGGTGGTTATGACACCGTAAACTTTTTGTTGCTTATTTTTAAATAGATATGTATGTCTGTTTTAAGCATGAGCTAATATGGGAATATAGTGCCTCAGACAGAAATATATTGCTTCTGACGTCATTTGTCACTGTAGAATAAAAAGCATTCCTTTCGAACAATTTCAATAATTTCCATTTCAAACTTGTAAGCAATGTTTGATAAAAACATAATACGGTAGTGTTATGACTAATTGTGTTGATTTTAATAATGAGCTGAAGCCTGAGGTGATTATTTCAGGACAAAATTGATTATTGTCGATTTAAGATGACTTATATTTTGATCAATTTATATCTCACGTATCCTGAATTTTAAAAACACTGTTCCAAAATATTGATATTTGAAACGAAAATTAATGGAATGCTTTGTTTCTAAATTCATTTTCACAATAGGCTTGTCACCACCTTCTATATATATTTCAGGGTTTGTATTACTTATGTACAAAGTAGTGAAGTTTCCTACTCATTTCACTTTCATTAGTGATAACGAAATGATCCATACTGTAATTGAAACAAATTCCTCTTGGGTTTTGAGGAACACCAGAGGTAATGACTTGAAGTACTGAGCCATCAGGTGATAGTTTGTGAATGTTGTGAGACCAGCATCCCAAAACATAGACATTGTCCTCTCCGTCCACTGCTACACCCTGTGGATACTGCAGGTCGTCAGATAAGTAGACAAAGTACTGTTTTCCATCTCTCAGACCAAAACAATACACCGTATTGCCGTAACCAACAGATATGTAGACACGTGACTTGGACCTATCTAGAGCAGCATAGGTATTATAGGTCCATTGACAATCAAATTCATGGTGAAACTTGACATTTCCATTCCTAGTGATAAGGCTCCAGTAACATTTGTTACTACCCCATGTGTTGCCACAGTGGCCGGAAAAAAGGATCTCCTCCTTGCTGACAACAACAACACCAAAACATGTATATTTGGTTTTTACCGTCCCAGTATCTATGATGGAGCGGTCCCTAATGGACAGAAACTGGACCATTTTCTGACCAGGTATTGTTATAGCGACTTCGTTGTCCCCTATCAGGCATATGCCCCCAGGATTGTCAAGCAATATATAACTTGATATGAAATAGTATGACGAATTATACAGGCAACATGTCATGTTATTGTAGTCTGTTAAAACTATGAATGTGTTAGATAAATGGACGATACCATAGTACAATGGGTTGTATTTATTTGGACAGTGAAGGTCTATAACTCTAGTGAGCTCCAAAGTTCGTTTATGATGTGGAGCCATAAGGTTTGTGCGGAGCAAATCCGTACCCTTCTTTTGACATGTTATTTCTACCAAACCTACTGCATTTTTAGAAAGTACCGATTTCATATTGCTATCCAGTTCAAGACTTATTCTGATGTTATCCACTCTTTCAAATTTATCTCGAATTTTATCATTGTAATATTGTAGCTGCTTCATCATCTTGCTGTTCACTAGAAATTTCTGTGAATCCGACCCAAACTGACTAATCGTCTCCAAAAGCGCTTGAGAGTTTCTGATGGCACTTACCAAGGACTGACACTGATGATTTTGTTCCTGTTTTCTGATCAACCACTCATTGTAAATTCGGTTTCCCTCAAGCTTCACCATCTTCTCAATATCATCCAGTACATCATTCAGTTTCTTTCTGATATCTCCTATCTCGGCAGAAATATTATTAATATCTGAATTCAGAATGTCTATGTTTGCTTCATTCATCTCCATAAAGTCCTTGAGATGATCCTCTAATTTCTTCATTTGTTCCATTATTTTCTGCGCATTCATCTCCTTCAGTAGAGACGGAAGACTCTGTTTCAACTCAAGCACATTCTGACATGTTTTATGGTGAAGAAACGAACACGTACCGCAACAGGCACTCTCGTGGCTCCTACAATAAAACTTGATATCTTCATTATCATGTTCTGGACATCCAAATCCCTCTCTAAATCTTATGCGGTTTTCTGGATTATTTTCTAATTCTTCTACGGTAATAATTTGATGGCATTTGCTCATCTTCATGCTTTTATGAGAGACAGCACAATTGTCACACATGAACTCTTCACATACAACACACAATCTCGCAGCAACGTTTTTAGAACTATCTGATGCATTGAAACAGACTTCACAAGACCGTTCTACTTTCGATTTCCCCACTAGCGGAAATAGACTGTTAGGAAATAATGAAGCCCATTCTCCAAACGGTTTTTCTTTATTTGCTGGTCTGGTTACTGCTCTACATACAGGACACACAAATTCCTCCAATTCTTTCTCAGTACACTTAGCCTCTTTTGTTATATAGTCCTGAAGGCAGTGTTGACAAAAATAATGTAAGCACGGCAGCTGCCGAGGAGACGTGAACCCGTCTAGACAGATCGGGCATTCCTGTCCGTCTTTAAAAGAATCATTAGTGATTGCAGTAGCCATTTAAACACACATACACAGACAGATAAAGAAATAGTTCGGTCCTAAAGAGAATAACTCACAACATATAATTTTGTTGCTGTACTGCCAACGAGAATTTGTTTTGAGTTAACAATTATCTGTCTCCAGCATGTAGCATACGTGTCATGTTCAGTTATCTTCCGGGTTGATATGCATTTATGGTTGAAACGGGACGAGGAGTCTAAAACTTGTTTCGGCTTTCTACATCTCCAATGACTTTCCGGAAAAAAATACAAAGTATCATAGCAAACACACACACACACACACACACACACCCCTTGACTATTTCCCATGTGCCGTCCTCAATTACTCTGTTGTTTCAAGCCCTTTTTGCTGCGGAATAATGTCAAGACTTCAGATGAGTGTCTTGATGTTCTGATTGGTTGCGTTTGTATAGAAAGCCTTACTTGTCTTAACGAGAAAAGAACTACTCTTTAGTTTTTCCCTGAGTCAGACGATTGTTGCCTTCTTGCACGAAAAATCTCGGACTGAGGAAATTCGCCCAAAGTTGTTACTTTAAATTCAGCATTACTTCCAGGGTGTGCGCCTTAAGTTAAACTGACCAATCGTAATCAGCCGTTCCTAATTTTTCCCCAAGATAAGTTTTTCTTTCGTCAGATGTTGACAGTCTAGAATCTGAGAAATACGACACATGCCAACTTCCCTTCGATAAATGACTATTCGACATGGCGTTCCCATTAAGTGTTAACTTTCCCAGGGCAGCTTTGCGATGCCCGGGAGTAGTATAGTAAAACACCGATTCTAAAACAGATAGAACCGTTTTACTAGCGCCCATATTTTTTTTTCTTTTGTTTTCACACCGTTTTAAGGCTTCTATCTTTTACTGTTTTGTTCACTTTAGGTAAAAAAAAACTGTCCGAGACCATATAATTCTTATACAATTTAGCACTCTTCTGTAAAATTATTTTCCTACAGACATCCGAACAACATAAAACACTAATGCCGCTGGTAGAACGGATAAAATTGTTAAGGATCGGTGTTTTACTATACTACTATAGTACTTCAGTAAAATCCATAATTGTTGGCGGTTGTTGCTTTCTTATTTTACGCTGTGGTGATCTGGTTTTGTAATAATACAAAATTGCACGATAATTATTACCGCCACATTGATAACACAAACCCAAATTACCTCGCAGCCCAACACCACAGCTTATGCACGGCCTTAATCCTTTGACAACCTTTTTAATCAAATAATTATGCTTTCCACAGTACTCACCATAGCAGGTTTTATTACAAAATTCTGTTGAGCCTTGCGGTAGATATTTACAATAATTCGCTCCTCGTTGGAAGGGCATTATATTATACTATAATATTTTTTGTTTAAATTATAAATACATAAATCAGGCAAAATATTTTAATTAGAATTAATTTATGTAAATTGTTATATATATAATGTCAAATCGGACGTATTACACTCGTTCACAAACAGCTAAAAAGCTTATGAGTGAATATGGGGCTCTTTCTGGGGAATCTGTAAAATATCCAAAGACGAATCACGAATTAGAACTGCTTCGGAATGAAATCGAAAAGTTAAAGACAGAACGAGAAAAATTAAAATTTTCAATCGCCCCCGAAGAATTAAAGTTGCACGAAGGACTTGGCAAACCAACAAAGAAAACGCGCCATGAAAACACGAGGAGATTAATGGACGAGTATAAATCATTGACGGGGAAAGCGGCAAAATATCCTATATCTAACGCTGATTATAAAAAATTAGAAGATGCTGTAAAGAAAATTTATGAAGAGAGATCGAAGCTAAACATAGAATTAACACAAACGGCGTTCGATAAAATTCATAAAACCTACAGAGTTCGTTTAGATGAGAAAGAACCGAGATTGCTCAGTGAGATAATCAAAGATGTCATCAAATATATCCAGCATGAAGACGGTACGACCAAAATAACCGTTAAAATTCATGCACTACTGAGGCGACCAACAAACCGTGAGTTATCAGACCCGTATTTACAATTTGGACCTTTTGTTGTATTTCGCAATGATGATGTTGAAAATATTGTTATTGGTATAATGCAAGAGTTAAAACAAAAAGAAAAAGAAAAAGATGTTTTATTAATTCGAGAACATGAACCCGATTATGATATTGATGAGCTAGTTGATAAAATCGTGCAAAACTATGAACGTCAAGTTGATGAATTTACCGAAAAGGGATCAGGCTGGATTTTCAGTAATATTATAGAATTACTGATCGACGTTGATAAATACGACCCTCTTCGAGCAGGCAAATATGTGGAGCTACCAGAAAAGATTAAAAGATCTCACTGTTGCATTAATGTCCAAAGCGATGATAATAAATGTGTGATGTGGAGCGTATTAGCAGCATTATTTCCAACATCTAGTAATCCTCATCGAATCAGTAATTATCAACAGTATGTGGGCAGACTGAACTTGACGGGCATTAGATTTCCAACGGCGATTAATGAGCTAGGTAAGATCGAAAATCAGAATCGCAATTTAATTCCACACGGTATTAATGTCTTTGGTGTTGATGATGCTGTAAAAATATTTCCATTACGAATATCTCCGTTTGCGGGGCCAAATACAATTAATCTACTGCGTTATAAAGAACATTATGCTTACATCAAGAACTTCAACGGACTGGTTGGCAGTCAATATAGCAATAACCAGCACAAGACACATTTCTGCTACAAATGTCTTCACGGATTTACAAAGCAAGAATTACTTCAAGCTCATTTGAGATATTGTGTATATGATCAAAAGACAACTCTGCCCAAAGAAGCTGATAAGATAGTTGCGTTCGGGAATTATAGGAAGAAGTTTGTCATTCCATTTTCAATCACATACGATTTTGAGTCGATCTTACGACCGGTTGATCATACTAGCACAGCTGGTTCTCGACTAACGACTCACACAAATGAACATGTGCCAGTGGCTGTAGCATATAAGGTTAGTTGTATAATAGATCCATCATTGTCACAACCTGTTAGATTGTATCGCAGAAGAAACATTACTGATGAGGATCCTGCGGTTTGGCTGTTGAAAAATCTTTTTATGGAAGCTGCTAAAATTATGACCAAACTTAGTAAAGTAACGCCGATGAATCCACTAACGCCCAACCAGCAGAGCGAATATAATAATGCCATAGTTTGTCACATCTGCGAAAAGGAGTTTGAAAGAGATGCTCTGGCTGATAGTTCGTTAGGAAAAGTCTACGATCACTGTCACCTTACTGGCTGTTATCGTGGGGCCGCACATAATAGTTGCAATCTGAGATTTCACACACTCAACTTCATTCCGTGTATTGCACACAATTTTCGAGGCTATGATAGTCACTTCGTTATACGCGCATTAGGACATCCCAATATCATACAACTTTGTAACGCGCAGAAGATCGATTGTATACCAACGAATGCCGAAAAAATAATGTCCTTGACAGTTGGGCCACTTCGGTTTATTGACAGTATGCAATTTATGGCATCTTCATTAGATTCTCTCGCGAAAAACTGTAGTGAGTTTCCATCATTGACAGAATATTTTGACGACACAGTAAATCTTATGCGTGAGAAAGGAATCTTTCCATATGAGTATTTGGACGATATTAGAAAACTCTATGAAACATCACTGCCGAGCAAGGATTGGTTTTATTCGTCACTAACCAATGAAAATATATCTGATAAAGACTACAATCATGCATTAGAAGTTTGGGATCGGTTTGATTGTCGCACGATTGGTGATTATTTGGATATCTATTTGATACAAGATGTGTTATTGCTCGACGATATTTTCAGAAGCTTTCGATTAACTAGCATCACTAATTATGGACTGGATCCTTGTTGGTATTTTTCATCACCAGGATTGTCGTGGGACGCGTTGTATAAGATAACTAATGCCAAGACGGAGCTCATCACTGAAAACAACATCGATCAATATTTGTTTATCGAAAAAGCAATACGGGGTGGAATGAGCGTGATTAGCAAAAAACATGCTGTCGCAAATAATAAGTATTTGCGTGATTATGATCCTGATAAACCAACTTGTTATATTATTTACTTAGATAAGAACGCATTATACTCCTGGGCTATGTGTGAAGCAATGCCGAGTAGATGTGTTGGATGGGTTGCTATGGAAAAGTTTCTTGATTACACAAATAATTTTACAGTAGACCTGACCAACTCACAATACTCGTTTTATGTCGAGGTTGATGTAGAATATCCAGCAGAACTACATGATTTACATAACGATTATCCGTTTTTACCAGAAAAAATGATTATATCAGATTCTTTATTATCACCAGCGCAACTGAAAAACCGTATTGGAAAACCGTGTTCGATTGAGAAGTTAGTGCCGAATCTAATGAACAAGAAGAATTATATCTGTCATTATAGAAATCTTAAACAAGCAGTTGATCATGGACTAAAAGTAACTAAGGTGCATCGCGTTCTGATGATAGAGCAATCAACGTGGATGGCTGATTATATACGGTTTAATAATGATATGCAAACCAAAGCAACTACAGATTTTGAGAAAGACTTTTTCAAACTGATGAATAACTCTGTGTTTGGCAAGACTATGGAGAATATACGCAATCGTGTCGAAATTGAAATTCTAAATTGTAAGAAACGTTGTAGCAAATTGGTGTCATCAGAGAAGTTTGCTGGATTAATTCCAATAGCGAGAGATATTGTGATGATCAAAAAACGTAAAACAAATCTGATTCTTGACAAGCCGATCTTTGTTGGGGCCACAGTATTAGAAACATCAAAGTGGTTGATGTACGATTTCCACTACAATTTTGTGAAGCGAGTTTGGCCTCAATCAAACCTATTATTTACTGACACCGATTCGCTAGTTTATGAAATATTCCCTGATAAGAATCAGGGCGATGATGCGTATAAAGACATCTTTGATCACAAGGATGAATTTGATTTATCAGATGTGCCGAGAGACAGTCCATTTCACGACCCAACCAACAAAAAAGTGATGGGCAAGATGAAAGACGAGTTCTGTTTTAGACCTGTAAAGGAGTTTATCGGATTGAGATCAAAAATGTATGCTGTGCGCGAAGACAGCGGCAAGGAAGCGAAAAAAGCAAAAGGAGTTAAGAAATGTATTGTAAAAACGAATATTACATTTAATGATTATAAGGATGTTTTATTTAACAACAAGAAACACTCCGCTGAAATGACATCGTTTCGATCATATCATCATTGCGTGAAAACAGATCGAGTCGTCAAACAAGGACTGACGAATTTTGATGATAAGAGATGGTGTGAGGATGGAATTAATACACTCGCATTAGGCCATTATCGGTCATTCTCAAGTTGACATTTCTATGATTTACTAAATTATCATTTTTTTTGTTTTCATAATTTCAAGTTGTGACTCATGTAAACCACATTATGATTTTATATAAAGATTAATATATAATGTCTCCCCGCGAATATCAATAATATTTCCGCTTTGATCAGTGAGCCTGAAATTCATTCTTGTCAAAAATGGATTATGAACTCGCAGGTAAATGGGATTGATTGGTTCAGTTACAATTAATGATCCAGGTGGGACCGTTGGACTAAATGTATATAATACATATCCCTGTTCCGCGGTGCCACTGCGGTGGTTAGACTTTGCGAGATCTACTTGATAACTATCATTAATTACATCACATACTAAATTCACCGCAATTACGTTTGTTATATTAACGATGCTTGGCGATATATGGCGACCTTCACCATGTGGATCGTTATTATGCCTGAGAATTAATTGGTTTGATTTTCTCCATGAATCAATTATTTTTGGGTAGTATTCGTCAATATTAAATTCAGGAATTACCATCATAGCTGCAATCTCATCGATCGTTATTTTCTTTTCGTCCTCAGGAATAGCAATTGCTATTTTAATCAGATTATCCTTTAGTAATCTGAACTCGCCCAATATTGCATTTATGTGCTGAATTTCTTCAAGAATCAGGTTTTTTGTATTATCGTTATAGTGTTTTATTATTCTGTCGATATTATTTTTAGCAGCATCAAATTCTTCATTCATAGCCTTATTTACCTCCATAATAGCCGTTTTATTCATATTATCCCGTATACTAGGTATTCGATGATCAGCGGATGTATTAACAATAACGATCCATGGGTACATTTTCGTGTAATTGGGAATCTCCTTAAATTTTCGTTTGCCTGTTTTGAACTCCTCGATTTTTGGTTCTGAAACTTCATTATAGACCGGTTCAGGCCATCCTAATACTGATCTAATCGAACTTTGATAAATATCTACAGAGTAATCAGGAGAATTTATTTCAATAACCGCAGATAGTGTTGGTTCGTAGACAGTAATTGCTATTTTTGATTCTTTTCCTGTAATAGATTTAATTCTGCGCTGAAACTCATCGTTAATCTGCTCTATTTGATAACTGCCCGTTGGAATAGCAACTACTTGCCAATCAGGAGTTCCGTCAGGCTTATTCTTATTGGCGAATACTAATGAATTATTTGGCTGTAGTCCACCAAATGATTTTGATCTAATATTGGGCCAGCTATAATAAACCCGTAACTGCGCTAATGCTATTTCTTTTGCAGGAATTGCGGTTGGAAAATTGACACTAAACTCAGGATTGGTCGAACTTAACGATATCATAGTAGTTTTTGACGGAGTTGTATTAGTAACGATCTGCTGAAGTAACTCCCTGTCTGTCATTATTATTATTTAATCTTAATAATAAATACACAACTGCCGCAGAATTAGTAATACCTTTATATATAAATGAACCGCGGGCCAATTTTATTATCTGCAGATGATCCTTATTTCAAGATGTATTTGAATCATGCAAAAAACAAACCACATCGAATCAACGGTATGTTTATAACAGAATATCGAACACAACCCGGATTTTCAGGAAAGCGTATAGGTGATATTATACATCAGAATGAACGAAAAAATAAAATCGTAGATCGATTGAGGAGGAAATTAAGATATAATCAGAGTCTGAATTAATATTTATAGACATTGTTATTTTAATCAGACATTATACCCCAGCGGCTCACTTTTTCTGAATGTATTTCTGCAGAAAAATAACAAAAAATAATAGTATTTTCTGACAGATTTCTTCAGAAAACAGTGGATTATTACATTTTGGTTAGATTTCATGATTCCATCGGGTCTTATACCCATCGGATTTCACTTTTCTGTCCGATTTCCTGATTCCGTCGGGTATTATTACCCATCAGATTTCACTTTTTGGTCATATTTTCCTGATTCCGTCGGGTATTATTACCCATCGGATTTCACTTTTTGGTCGGATTTCCAGCAGAAAAACAAATAATATTAATAATCATGAGCATTTGTTTAGCGAATCATTTTATTACGACCATTTGCTACAACTAATGTTAAGTGTTGATTTATTCTTGTGAGATCGATAATTCTATCTTTGTCAGTTTGTTGTGTATATCTTACGTTTTTTATTAATTTGTCTTGCTCAGTAATTACGTTATTATTGTGATTTATTTTACATTTTTGCTTCTCAATGATTTCTTTGAGCTGATCTATTTGATACTTTTTCTTATCGATGATTTCTTTGAGCTGATCTATTTCACGTCTTTGCTCATCAATGATTTCTTTGAGCTGATCTATTTCACGTTTTTGCTCATCAATGATTTCTTTGAGCTGATCTATTTCACAATTATTGTTAACAATGGGCGCAGTTTCATGATCGGAAATCGTTGGTATATTATTGATGGGCGTAGTTTCACAATCATCTTTGACATGGAGCACGGTCACACGATCACCAACATCATTATTATCCACATTAAATTTCCTCCAAATCTCATATACTCTTGCACTACCAATCCCATATTCTTTTGCAATTTCATTGGCATTTTTCTTTCTTCTGAGATTGGCAATCATCCGTTCATCTTTATCATTAATAAAAGCGGTTCTAGGCATTATTGTATAATAAACAAAAACAAAAATAAAAAAATAATTATTTTTTATAAACAAATAATATCTCGCGCCTTTTTATAGCCATTGGTATCATCTTAGGTAAGTACTTCAAGTATTTTTTGTTGGCTATAAAAAGGCGCGAGATATTATTTGTTTATAAAAAATAATTATTTTTTTATTTTTGTTTTTGTTTATTATACAATAATGCCTAGAACCGCTTTTATTAATGATAAAGATGAACGGATGATTGCCAATCTCAGAAGAAAGAAAAATGCCAATGAAATTGCAAAAGAATATGGGATTGGTAGTGCAAGAGTATATGAGATTTGGAGGAAATTTAATGTGGATAATAATGATGTTGGTGATCGTGTGACCGTGCTCCATGTCAAAGATGATTGTGAAACTACGCCCATCAATAATATACCAACGATTTCCGATCATGAAACTGCGCCCATTGTTAACAATAATTGTGAAATAGATCAGCTCAAAGAAATCATTGATGAGCAAAAACGTGAAATAGATCAGCTCAAAGAAATCATTGATGAGCAAAGACGTGAAATAGATCAGCTCAAAGAAATCATCGATAAGAAAAAGTATCAAATAGATCAGCTCAAAGAAATCATTGAGAAGCAAAAATGTAAAATAAATCACAATAATAACGTAATTACTGAGCAAGACAAATTAATAAAAAACGTAAGATATACACAACAAACTGACAAAGATAGAATTATCGATCTCACAAGAATAAATCAACACTTAACATTAGTTGTAGCAAATGGTCGTAATAAAATGATTCGCTAAACAAATGCTCATGATTATTAATATTATTTGTTTTTCTGCTGGAAATCCGACCAAAAAGTGAAATCCGATGGGTAATAATACCCGACGGAATCAGGAAAATATGACCAAAAAGTGAAATCTGATGGGTAATAATACCCGACGGAATCAGGAAATCGGACAGAAAAGTGAAATCCGATGGGTATAAGACCCGATGGAATCATGAAATCTAACCAAAATGTAATAATCCACTGTTTTCTGAAGAAATCTGTCAGAAAATACTATTATTTTTTGTTATTTTTCTGCAGAAATACATTCAGAAAAAGTGAGCCGCTGGGGTATAATGTCTGATTAAAATAACAATGTCTATAAATATTAATTCAGACTCTGATTATATCTTAATTTCCTCCTCAATCGATCTACGATTTTATTTTTTCGTTCATTCTGATGTATAATATCACCTATACGCTTTCCTGAAAATCCGGGTTGTGTTCGATATTCTGTTATAAACATACCGTTGATTCGATGTGGTTTGTTTTTT
>JAECUM010070282.1:0-18668 GCA_016617855.1 Megalonaias nervosa | reverse complement strand
CTCTCTCTCTCACACACACACACACACACACCCACACACCCACACACCCACAAACACGGTTTAACAATCTTGAGAGAGAGAGAGAGAGAGAGAGAGAGAGAGGCATCCACTTAGAATATATACACATGGCATCTCTCAAAGAAGCATGCATTTTTCACCATACAACGCGATGTTGCAGATAATTATGAACTGCAGCTTTTGTTGTAAGCATATTTGATGCTGAAATGCGACAACTTTGACTCGGGTGGATGGTATCAAAGGTTCGTATTCGAAACATAAGTGATCTTCGATAACATCTTACTGTTGCAATAAGTTCCGGGTTTGATTGATTACTGGTCTTCACAAATATCAATTCATCCAAGCGTAATCTTTCATTCAAAGTTAAACCAATTCGGCATAAATCCATGAGAACCAGACTATACGACATGGTCATTGAACTGTGATCCTTGATTACTGGATAGTAATTATGACTTAATGTTAAATGCTTAAGGAAGCCTTTTCAAGTTTTTCTTGTGGCCCAGTGGTAGAACTTTACGTCCGTGTTATGGTTTTTGTTTTCTATTAATTGCGTTCAATTGTTCACTCTAATCATTCCGTGACGCAAGCAGGACACCATCTTGAAAATAAGGGCACGAGTTAAAATTGAAACGAATTAAACTGATGTGAACTTCAGTACACCATAATACATGGACATAATTCGCAATCGCTAAACCTCGACTAACCTATGGAGCTTCAAGTATTTCGTTCCATCTGGGATTTCCATTTAGGGTTATAGTCGACCGTGTATTTCAATGAATCGAAGCAACACCGGGTTCGGTTTGACGTAGAAAGAAAAATAGATTCTGTCCCAAAGGATGCTCAGGTGCACTCTAATGCTTGGATGCGTTGTTATTAGGAAATTTCAGATCAAAGTGGGCGGATTGACATTTACAGATACAATTTGTAACAGACGGCTAAATAATTTCTTAAATAAATTATAACAAATAAGGAAACCCTATTTATACTAACAAAAAGAATCTATATTACCATTATAAAAGTCATGTTGCATATACAAATATAAATAAATTTGTGGGTACAAATTAAACATAATAAAATTAAAATTAGGGATGAGGATAAAACATCTTCAACATAAAAATAGTTAACTGAACAATATACATACACATTAGGCTTGAAGAAGATTTTATCAATAGACAATTGTGTAGATTTTGTTTTAATAAAATATTCGAAATCCAGCGGCCCAGACAATTTTCCATACATCTGTGTACACCAGTGCCCAAGATTTTACTTTTTTCTTTTTCATAACAGTTATTTTCGAAAGTCAGTGGCGCAGTTGGTTTTGTATTCGATGGGGGATCTTTCCACTTTGTTTTTCTTATTAGACTGTAGTATAGTGAATATGTCTCTTCCGTGTTATCCCTGGCATGTGGATAAGCTGCGACTGGGTGGGAAGAGTCCTGAACCCGAGAGGAGTAAGGAGGAATCTCAGAAATGGTTAAAGCGTGCGAAGGAGTTGATTGCGTATGCGAATAAGGATCTGAGTTATGTGCCAGAGATGATTTACTGTGAGGAGAGTGAAGAGTATGAGGAGTTGATGAGGCTTAGCCATCGTCACCAGCGTCCTGTACAGTGGCACAATCAGAAGTAATATATCCAAAATAATCTGAAGCGTTTTAATTTGTCGGATCCTTAGCGAAATGAGTTTGATTACTGATTAAATAAGATAACTTGAGTGAAGTTTTCTGATCGTGAAAAGTTTGTAAAATTTAAGTATGTGTTTAAGCGTATTTTTTAAATGATGGGTCTTCACGAGCATGCGACGAAATGTAAGGCTGATTCTGGAAAGAGTTTGATGGAGAAGTACGATAAGATTATTTCGGAGGCGTTATCTTAGTGAGGGAAGCGGTAGGAATCCAAGAGTTGCATTGTTCAGGATATCCAAACCACTTGACAAGTGATGTTTTTTTCCCCTTTGGTAGAGATCACTTTCTCAGCTCTGTAGATGTCCTGGCTTTTTTTTTTATTTTTATTTTTTCTATTTTATTTTTTTTTTTGTTGTAATTCCTGCTTGTAAAAAGACCCTTCGATGGGTTCTCCTGAAGAATCTTAGAGGGTGTAGGTGACTGGAATGTTTTTGTTTTTTTAACGGTATCGACGACAAAGACTTACTCAGTCCAATTAGGAGTGTATCCTTTTCGATGGTGGATTTTTGTCGGCTGATTCTGACGCAATGCCCTAACTTGAATTAGGATCTAAACAATAAGGCCTCTGCAACTTGTTGTTTTCCCTGTGGGGTTTTGGAGGAGGCTTCTGTGGGGTTCATTCGAATGCTTCGATGGTAGATATGATTGTAGTGGTCGACAAGGTCTGGAAGGAAATCTAAGTATCGATTAGTATTATCACTGGTGAATTTTTCCACATGCGATTTTTGAGAGTTCGGTTGAATCCTTCGATGACAGAGGCCTTGAGAGGATTATGAGTGCTGTACAGAGTGATATTATTTTTATGAAGCCAATCTGAGATGGTTTTGTTATAAAATTCGCTTCCATGATCTGCCCAGAGTTTATGGGGTTTTCGTTCTCCTGTGATGTGTTGAAGTGCCTCCACGATAGGGGCTCCTTTTTTGTTTTTGAGAGGAAATACCTAAGCATATTTACTAAAGACATCGATGACCATCATGAGATAATGGAAACGATCGTTGTAGGCGCTATAATCTCTGATACCGACAAGATCTGCTGTGCATATTTCGTCTACGTCTACAGCGATAACTCTGCGTCGTGGAAACCGCTTGCGTGCGAGTTTATCCAGTTCATCTGCGAGATCTTCTGTGTAATGATGTCCTAGTAACGTCCATCCGTCTCGAGGTCTGGGAAGTTTTCCAATGAGGGCATGGACATCCATGGCTCCTCCGAGAATTTGTCGATGCCCACATCCTTTACAGTTTCCCACGCAAAGATTTCTTTCCACACGAAGGTCTTCACAGCTCGATCGAGCTCACAGTGCCTACAAAGATGCATATCCTATACAGATTATTTGACATTTTAGGTGGGCTCAAGTTGCTTGATGAAATGTGCTTTATAGAGCCACAGATAGCACACCAGGATTTGACCACAAGGTGTTTATTTTTGGTGACCACCTCCATGGGGCCCACACTCATTGTCTTGGCTTTACATTTAAGACACCACGAGTCCATGATAGTTAGTTATATGAGAAGTAGATATTATTTTGGAATAAGTGATAAGACTGCTTCAACATGTGATTTTTCTTGACGTCTTCCCAGGATGTAGTCGACGCGGTGCCATCCACAGGTGCTATCGCTGATGATTTGAAGTTGTGAGGAGTTGTAGACTGCTCCTTTATGAGCTGATTGGAGATAGCGTGTGGCCTCATCGGGTGGAGGTAAACAAATGAATCGAAATACTCGACATCGTGGGAATGACGATAATTGACGATGGCGACCCAGTGTGTGCCCTGACCCTCGTAATAATTTTAGAGATTCATGACGGAGCTTTCGCAGGATCCGATCTTTTCTGGGAGTTGATCTTTGGAGAAGACGTCTCGGAAAGAGGGAGACGCTAAGAGATGTTCGAGATCAAAGTTGCTTAATACCTTTTTTCTCAAGCCCTTGTCCCTGGTAGTGCCTGGCAGTTTAAGTCCTTTACCAATGCCGATCAATCCTGGCAGTAAGGTTCCAGCGATGCCGGCAAGCAGAGGACATATAAATCTCCCCTGCTTGGACAGCTGAGCTGCAGGTAAGTTCAGAACGAGTCCTTTCCGAGCCGCATTATGTTCAGCGACAGACATGGCTTGACGCTGGGTCAGCATGAGTCCCATGAGAGCTGAGGCTTTGAGTCGGATGGACACAGGATTGTTATGTGTAGCTGCTATTGAGATGCTTTTTTCTGTTGTGGAGACAGCGTAATATCCACTGGAATGTACGACATGATGACGCTGTATGAAATGCTATTATTTTTTTCGTTTAGAGAATTGTCTGTTTCTGCGCATGCCACTTCCCATGACTGCTTTTTGTGTAGCTCCGGCGATAGCTCCTGTAGCAGCAGCGAGTCCTAAGGGGGCAAAGATGTTAGCGAATAGCTTAGGAGCCATGGTTTTGATGAAGGGAACGGTGGCGGTGGCAAGGGATCCTCCGTCCTGTCGTCGTCGTCTTTGTTGAGATGTCCTTTTTCTAGGCATGTTTGGAAAATAGAAGTCTCTATACAAGGATATTCATTTTTCCGTCAAGAATGTTCGGCGTCATAAATCAGCCTGAAGTCACCAGAGCGTAGAGGTAATCCGCTCCTGGAGTCACTGTCCATCGGATTTCAATGTCAGCAGGGGAGTCTTTAAGACGTTGGGTATGTTTGGAAACATCGAAGTGGAAGATGGGAAACAAGTTAGCGAAATCGTCCGAAGAGACTTGGGTGCCTGTGTCGACGTTTTGATACTTCTTCATGGTTTCCATCAGCACAATATAGGCTCTGGAATAATTTCGTGTTTCTGCAGCGAAGCTGCACTCGAGTTCTCGCTCTGGATATTGCCTGGAGTTGATGCGGACGTGAATACGAGACAAACCCACGTTGTTAAAGACGTGTTTGTTTTGAGTTTGATCTGCACGTTGAGGAGCCAGTTGAAAGGCGACGATGACGTGTCTGGGAAGTTCGCTGCTGGATTAGTGGCCACTCTCCCGGAGGTAGTGACTTGAGCCGCTGTGAACGGCGGCATGGTTGTTCAAAATACAGTTTCTTAGTGAATCGAGATAATGTTGTTTCCAGTTCGAGCATGTGCGTAGTAGAGGGTGTGATTTTGGGCATCCACAGCTACAACCACGTCATGGTCAATTGTGCATCTGCTGCATGTATTGAGCTGGTAAGTCTCTTTTCAGCACCAGCGTGTGTTTGACCCCTCTAAAGTAGGTATGGATATCTCGACATACTCCGAAGATGCTTCTGAGAGGAAGCATCATGCAGATCTCGTGGCTAGTATCGGTCAGAGCGCGTCGAGTTGCAAATCTAACGTTATAGCCTACAGTACGCGCAAACGAGAATCTAGTTCTGAAAATGTTTCCAGTCACATTGACATCGTTACCCAAAGTAGCCACAGGAATCAGATCCGAAGCCGTGGGATATTCGTTGCTCACCGACGCTCCTGTGTTGGTATCTCTGAACCAACACATGTTGGTGGCGCACGATCGCATGTAGTCATCGCTGTACATGAACAAATTCAGGATAGTGCTGGATTGAGGTAAGTAGCCATCAATTTCTTCGACGGTCTGATTGTTCACCTGATATTGAGCAGACTTGAATAACGACCACCCGTTATTTTGGAATGTGATCTGATCGCTGGCTGCATAGTTCCAGAAAGGCCTTATGGGGAAGCAGATACACATCTTCGTCACGCGTCTCTATTTTTCGATGGTACTGTAGGCTATGTGAGGTTGGTGATGTTCGTGTCCTGATACTCCACATACTCATACTCGGTGGTAGAGTCATCCACGGGAGTATCATCGTTGAGACGCAGATAATCTGGAGTGAATCTCGAATACATGATGCTATGTTAACATGAGTGTTATAACAAAATTACCATACTCGTTTTAATCCATACCCACACATGATGGATTCAAGAGACGATGTCTCATTGACCTTTTCATCCAAGTCTTGTAAAATTCTTTTGGATCGCTCACTGATGATCCTAGCCGTTTTTTGAAGCGCCGTTTTCGACTCTCTGGAGACAGGAAGCTCTGCTACGGGCAACGATGTTTGTGGCATGATTTTTCTGGGTATTTATTGTCCTACAGCTGTTCCCGCTGGAGAGGCTGCTCCTGTGGCTCCAGCTTTGGCGGTCTTGAGAGCGATGGGGCCAGTTTTGGCGGCAATGCCTGGAAAGGTTTCTCGTACGGAAGAAAACGGCGTGGATAAAATACACCCACTATTTTACGTCGATGTGTGCGTGAAGGTCTCATCGTTGCTTTATTTTAACTACAAATATTTTTAGTCTGATCTACGACGTCTCACGTGCAGATAATAGATGATTCTTTCGTTGTTGTTATCGACGTCATTACCAGACTGATCGGTCAGCCACATTGTGATTTCCGAGATCTCGTAGGTGTTGGTGATGAGATAGGAAATGAAAGGATTGGGACGAAGTTGCATGAGCGAGCATGGAGGAACGTTGATGGAGGTAGAATAAATCACGTTCGAGGAGGATCCTACGGAGGACAAGGATCCTTGAGCGATCGAGCAATTGATGAGGAGGCTGTTGACATCGGTGATGTTGACGGGCATATCTCCTTCGTACACTCTATTTTGAGTTAGAGAAGTCCCGGTGCTAAACCCCAAAAGAGATCCGATTTAGTTAGTGATGTCAAATCGCACGATATAATTTCCCGAGAGAGTGATGAGAGTTAGTAGCGTTGAATAATTATGTTCGATTTTGATGTTGGCCGAGGTTTCTCTCTTGGCAGAGATCAGCCTGGAGATTTCCGTGACGATGTCGGTAATGTTGTATCCCCCGGGAGAGATTGTGATCGATTTTTGTTGAAGAGCGGCGACATACGAACACCAATTGTTGTTGACAGTAACGTTGAAGAAGTTATTCTAGATTTCGGCGGAGGTCAGGACAATTTCGAAGGACGATTGTTGATACAGTTTCAGCGGAGGGTTTTATCTCACCGTGGATGTAATAGATTTCGAATCGAACAACAGCGTGGTATCACTGAGAGGCATTAGGAAAGTTCTATATCAAGTCTTCGTACAAAATGCGATACTGATCCGACGTCACCAGCTTTTGATCCAGAAGTCGATTGAGGATTTCCACTATCTCGTTATTGACCTCCACAACCACATTTCCCGCTTGTTTAAAAGCGATCAACAACTTGAGACACGAGACGATCCCGCCAGGGGTATGAAAGTAGCGGATGGAGTCCTCTTCCCTGGAGGGAAGCCAGTCTTTGTTCCCCCTCCTTTTTCGCTTCACGCACTTTGGAGATCCTGATTATCTCTGATACGTTTTTTTTTATCCGCCATCTCCCTCCACTGCCTCAACTCTTCCGTTGTGGGAGATATCAGAGGACTCTTCACTATTTTTTGATAAAGCTTTTCTCTCAATGTTGACCCATTTTTGAATCTCTGGCTCCCGTTTTTGGATGTACTCCAGCTGTCTTATAACTTCTCTTTTAGGATTCACAGTCTTTTGTCTCTTACTTGACTGCATGGATTCACTAATTGATTTCTCGACATCCTTCAGCGTAAGAGGAGTACCCGCTGTGGCCACTTGTAGTTTGAATCGAGAGGCTTCTAATGCCTCTGGAATGGTGGGAGCGTAGAAGACGAGAGCTCGAGTTTCCTCGTGATAGGTGTTTTCTCTGATTGTTTCTTCATCAGATAGGGTTTTATTGTAGTCTCGTATCTCTTTGACCTGGCTCAACATATGTTTTCCTTCCGGTGTATCTTCTTTATGTTTCGCCGACATCCCATAGCTCTTAGTGATGTTGGTCATGATGTGACCTGCCTTTTTGAGTGCAAAGTAATCGTTAGTCATGGATCCTGTAGGTTTGGTAATATCTTTGAGGATGGGAAGATTGCGCTGGATAAATTGCTCGAGCCATTGGGGATCAGGTTTTTCAGGTCGTTCTTCTAGCTTGAGTTTCTCTGAAAGAATCTGGTACGCTTCGTTATCCTTTTCCGTCTCGTACTGACGCATTTTTCTCTGCTGAGAATGACTTTTTCTTGTTCTCGATCTCCTCCTGTGACTAGTTATCGTCTCATCTCCAGTACATCTTCTCTCGTGCTGTTTTCTTCTTGCTTTAGTTTTCGTACTTGGCCTTTTCTTTCTTCGTCTTTTCTTTGAATTCGGCCTGAGCGATCATCGCCGGAATAGCCGCTTCGGGTGAGGGATGAACTAACTCTTCTAGCAATGGCTGCTGTTGTTGTTGAGTCGTTTTGAGTTTGTCCTGGAGTTGATCTTGCTTGACTTCGTAGGTGGTTTTGGCTTCGTCAAGTTTAGTCAGAATAGGCTTGAACAATTCTTCCACCACATCACGTTGAAAGGACTGCTGACCTAATTTGTCTTCAAGGACGCGTTGACGTAAGGCTGCTCGTTAATCAACATCCTTACACTGGCGACGTGTAGTGACTTTTTCGAACGACACGGTTATACTAATCAGACAGGTATAATTCGGCAGAGCCTTTTCGATAACGCTCTGGAATGGTCTCTGCATTGCGATGAAAGGTCATAAAATCGTGTTTGGAGGACGATGTCGCTGCAGCATAACAGTCTTTGAATTGTTGGGCAGTGATACCATGGCAGTGGTCCCTCGCGATGGCGTCGATGTCTTGGTTATCTAGCCCCGAAAACAACGCAAACCATCCTGTGTTGCGTCGGATGTATTTGGGGACATCATAGTACGACTGAGTGATATAAATAGTGGTACAACGGTTATGTCTCGACAACGAAATGTACTCACAGATTTTACTCATATTGTCTCGGTCGATTTTAATATCGTCAAACACGGTGATCTTGTTCCCGTCTGAATCTAGGTCTTCCACAGGCTGAATGTCGTCTGGATCAGCGATCGTGAATACATCCTCTACGTTGCCTGTCATCGACTCTCCAAACTCGTGCAAAGTAGTGTACTTGTCCTGGTGAGGATTTTAGCGTGTAAATAATTACCCGGCCGTACTTGAGCATGTTATTTAGAAGCATGTTCATGAGGAGATTGGTTTTTCCACGAACCGTAGGACCCACGATCATGTAATGACAATCCGGCATCAAAAAAAATGTGGATGCTCTGGAGTGTTTTCGTTCTTGTCGAAGTTAATGATGTTCATGGTTTATATAATTTCGCAGTCAAAAATGTACTACACTTCTTTTGGAACGTTGATACGAGCTGGAAGCAATAGCTCTTCCAATGAGGACAAAGTTAGTCGCTCTGGAGATTCTTTGACAGGCCATCTCAATATGAGTGGTCATAGTCTGACCAATCTAGAATACGTGAGTTATCCACCTCCAGATGCCAATGCCGCACGATGGTCTCATGTCGATAGACTCGCGCAGACGAAATTGTCACTGTCGGGAGACATTATGACGGGAAACATCAACATGGGTGGATTTTGTATGGACTTCCTTAAGCCACAGCGGGGTCTTCTTAGCCCATCAGGGCCTCGGACAATGAGGTATCACTAGCAGCCAAATATGATAAAACAGGCGGCACAGTCAGTGGCAATGTGGCTGTGACTGTTACGTTGTCCGTGGCAGGTCTGGTGACGAGCAATCGCACCATGTCCTCGCCCACCTCTTGAACCACAACACAAATTTGGCGTCGTATGGGTGTGAAAACTGGACTTAATACCAAAGCAAGTATGATTTATCATTTTGGAAAGGATAATTGCTCCCTTTGGATCGATAGTGATGCGAGTGGAAATTACACTCCCATCACTATTCAAACCATAGAAGGATATCGCATCAACAATGCTTATTACTACTTGCTGGCGGAGTTCTATGATAGCCAGTTTAACTTTTACAGGACAACGTCAGTGCAAGATCAAAAACTATACGGATTGCCTACCACATGGCCCATCACGGATAACAGCCAAGCTATTTCATATGGACAACTGAACTCGTTTGGAGGACGAAATTATCCACCACCGGAGGCACAATGACGGGAATCCTCACCACGTCGGGAAATGTCATCAAAGGTCTTTCCACCACGACGCCCTCAAGCGATGATATTGCAGCAAATTATGGCAATATGAAAAGTTATGCGGTCAACAAAGGAGGAGATATCATTACCGGAAACGTATTTTTTCCACTGCAGGAGCACGACTGATGATCACGGACTATCTTCCCATTTTTGATACTGAGTCTACACCCAATCAGTATGTGGACAAACGACGCATTAAAAATAATAATGGTCACATTCTCCTCTGCGGGAAATCTATCTGGATTTTCAGTCTTGGCGTCCTCGGAATATGATGCTTCTCACATGGCTTATCTCCTGTACGCTCAGCATTTAGTTCCTGGTAATACCGCCAACGAGTGGGCGACGAATGGAGTGACTTCTAATTTTTGGATGCAGGTGCAAGTGCCCGTGGCCGTCTCGATCAGAAAATTTCAGCTGCGTGCACGTTTGTCAGGATCAGAGCGAGTGCTGACCTGGAGACTCGATGCCATTAAGACGGATGCTACGTCTGATGTGTTGTATAATGGAACGACAGCGATTGGAAATAATCTACTGCAGTTTACCACGACGATCAATACCACCAAGTACATGGCTTTAAATTTTTGGGGTTGACAGCAGAACCTACCAATCCTGGCTTGAGTTATTTTTAGATCTTTACTTTGGATGATCTCGTTTAGATCATCTTCGATCTTGTATAGAGCATGGCGGAAATTGTGAGCATCGCTACGGAGTTTTACCAGTTGCTGTTCGACGAAGAGTATAGGCAGAAAGCATCTTACGCAGGCAACGAACAGCATGTGCTTAGGCAGACGACAGGAGTGCATGCGAGCCTCAATGAGGTGAGAAATGCGGGTAAATTATCCCTGGAGGAGGCCTACGCACGATGGGAAGACCATAACCTCAAGCGGTCTCATCTGACCGTCGGTCACATGCGTCAGGCACAGCTGAAGAAGGCGATCGAACGATACTGGGCAGTTAATAAATTTTGTAACGATCGGGAGTCAGCACGAATAGTCAAAAGCATCGAAGGGATCATTCACAGTATCATTCACGAATTACATCCAAGTCTGATGGATCTTCTCATAAGTACTAGCTATGTCAAACGACGACGATTAGGTCAAAAAGAAGACGATGAGTCCCACAAAAAATATCACGACTGCATGAACAAGGTAGTTTCCCGAAAACGCTTTCGAGGGAATCGAGCCCTGCGTGATGTTATAAGCTACCGTAAGTTTTTCCAACATGCAGGATTAGAGTACGAGGATGTGGACACCATTCTGGCAGTGATGTCACTTGACGATCGTCCTGCTGGTGGTGACCCTGATGATCTGGATCCTCTTAGAGCCATAGAAGCGTTATTTTATGTGATCACGTACGGAAACCATGGAAAGGTGGATCCAGATCTAGTGGCAGCTTCATACCAGTACCTGGAGAGTTTTAAGCAGGAGGAACTCGTGAGAAAGCTATCCAATGTTCTTAAAGAGGGTATAACCTAAAGACATTTGGCTCAACCTCCAGCAGCCACTCCTGAGCTGCTAGATAAAATCAATGATTGAAGAACCTACATACAAAAGTACAGGCCTATGCTGGTAACCACTGGTCTGCTTTATATCATGGCTCCAGAAGTAGCAGTCTATGAAAAAGTCAGCAGAAACGTAGAAAAAATTGTTCTCGCTTTTTATCATTTTTATAAGTATGACCGTGGCGATCCCTTTAATCTCATAACGCCGTTTGTGCCTAGAACTTGAATGCTGCTTACAAGTATTTAGAATGTGAATCTTCAAGCGATTCCTGACATACTCTCAGATCTTGTAAAATTAAATCAGATGACGGAAATCAAAGGAGATTTAATGCTCATGAAACCTCCTCAGCCAGACTATCTCAAGGAGTTTGAGGAAAGAACCGTGAAGATAAATCAAACGCGCATCCAATTCCTGAAGAAACACTTACCACAACTCGAGTTACTTCTTCAGAGTTTAGTGGACTCTGAGTCATAGAGAAACTGATCCTGGACTTTAACCACATCGACGAATACTTACCAGAAGATCAACGTCGAAAACTAGAAGCGTACTATCGCCATTTTCATCGACAAGCCTGTGTCTATAAACACGCTTACTGACGTTACAAGCGTATCCTGAGAGTCATATCAATGATTCCGCTGATCGTGACGTATACGGGAGTAATTTCTACTGGGGCACTGGCTAATCCGATGATATTGATTTTATCCGGCGCTGGATTAGCCCTTCAGACCATGAAGAAACGTGCTGAGCCGCACTTGGAGGCCAAAATAAGTAGTACCAAACAAGCTATGCTCACTTATAAGAAGAAAAAAAAAAACAAACGCTGAAAAAACTTCGATCGTACTTACGAGGAGCTCCTTTTGACATGGAGTTGTTGATCGCGGATGACCTTATCGTGGACACGGTTGGCACTCAGTTTCTCGGGCGATTCGAAAAAATCTACAATCAAAAATATAGGGAAAATGTCTGACGAAGAGGTCTTTGTCACGGACTTGATCTTGCATCACCCAGAACCACTCCACGAAGCCATGTGCCTGTGCACATCGAACTGACACTGACCAAAGTACTAGGAGCATTGCGTGGACAGGCATTACTGACGCGAGAGCAGCGGGCAGACCTGATTCATGATGGAGTGGTCAAAATGTACTACAACGAAAATCTGATTCGACAGCACTGCATGCGATGTCTGAGCGAACAAAACGCTGCAATATTTTAAAATTATTTTAGTATAGAACCATGGGGACGTAGAGATGGTATAGAGAGCGTATCAGACCACACGCGATACATGACCTATGTCATCGTGGAAAATAAGGAAGATCTTGAGGAGGCTATCGTCAATGCGTTTCATTTTAGCATTGACATTAGCGTCAATCTCACGGTGACCAAAGTCTTGGGCATATGACATGATATCGTCTTGCTCACAGCAGCACAACAGAAAACACTCTACGATACAGGCACGCTCAACATTACCTACGATAAAGAGCTCCTGTTCAAGCATTCTATCTCCTGCATGCATCAAGAAGATCTACCCAAGTTACTGTACAGATCCTCCTATATACAAAAAGAGTGAAAACATGGTTTTTGACATATTCTTTTGCTATTCGGCATGTCTTATGTCCAATTTACACAATCGATTATCGGATTTATCTCTATTGAGATGGAAGACGGAATAGCCGAGAAGTACTATTCCACGATGAGCTTCAAACACGAAACGATGACGGTACATGGTGGCCATCACTGCATGGACAAATAAGAACATGATGGAGTAGCCCTTCGTGCTAAACCTCACCACGTGTCTGATTTTTTTTTTTTTTCGCACGCTACGTACCTCTCCTTCCATGTTCTCCTCGTAAAGAGTAAACAAGGGGTGTGCTTCCACGGGTAAACCTCCTGCGTCATACTTAATCTTTGCCAAAAACTCGGAATGATTTGGGGGTTTCTGAGTGGTTCTGGACTTTTCATAGTAATATTTAATGGATCGGATGTTTCTCACTCCACAACACTGACACACTTGGAGTTGACCTCGTACTCCTTCTTGACATCCCAAGCAGGGTTTCATTCCTGGACTTCCGCGCTTAATCAGAGCATAGTGCTGAGCGCAGTACTCTCTCGTACATGATCTATTGCACTTCTCCGTGCTACCCTGAGGCAACCACAAACACTTTTGTATTCCATGCAGAGGCATGATGCTATATAATACACATTACATTTTTTCTAACAATCAATTAAAGATATGCAAATGAACAAGCAATTAGAGAAATGAATTCAAAACTATATTATATATCGTTTCAAGGATAGACCAAAATACTGTCCTAGTGACAATGAGAAGCAGAATTCTACATCGGATTGGTGTCGATCCAGGAAGATATTTTATCCTTTTCATGATATCGCCTCACAGCACAGCATCAATTTACTGCATTACCAAGACCATTTCGTGTACATCAAAGAATTCAGCCGATCATGTCGATCTCAGTACACCCAGCATAAAAATCATGTCTGTTTTTGTTATCGCTGTTTACAGTGCTTTTCTCAACCCGCACGACTACACGAACACATCTCATCGGTATACTGCCAAGAATTACAAACCTTTCAGATGCCATGGGAGGAGGCACTCAAGTTTGAACATCATCACAAAAACTACGCTGATGTGTTTTATACCCTCTTTGACCGTGAGGCTATCCTGAAAAAAGTAGACCCTCACCAGATCCGTAGCCATCCTTTCACTCAGGTAGAACAAAATACGTCCCATGCTCAATTGGGTTTAAGGTATGTTGTTACATCGATGAATCCTTATCGTCAGAATATCGACAGTACCGTGGTGAGGATTTCATTCGATGGTTCTTTGGACAACTCGCTGCAGAGCTGAAACGCATCCGTGACATTCGAAAAAATCTAGTTCCTATCCTCCCACTCACACTGTCAGAACTGCAACAACGTAAGTCAGCTCAGCAGTGCCACATCTGCGAAGAGTACTTCAAACTCCATGATAAAAAAGTGAGAGACCACTGCAACATCACTGGACACTATCGAGGAGCTGCTGACGCCGACTGCAACTTACGCTTCAAAGACTCACACTTCCTCCCCGTCATTGCACATAATCTACGACGATGTGATGCACATTTTATCGTAGCATCTCTTAATCATCCATACATCAAGCAGATACTCGCTTAAGTGGGAACTAAGATCAAATGTATCCCCAACAATTTCTAAAAGTACATGTCGATCACCATTGGATCTTTCCGATTCATAGACTCATTCCAGTTTATTTCCGCATCGCTGGAAGAACTCGTTAAAAACTGTCCTCAATTCACACATCTCGAAAAGGAATTTGGTCAACAAGCTGTTCTTCTCGAGCAAAAAAGAGTTTATTCATACGAGTACACGATGCCTATTCACATTTCGACGAAAAGTCGCTATCACTCCAAAAAGACTTTCATTCTAATCTCAGCCTGACATAAATCACTGATAAGGAGTATCAGTACGCATGCAAAATACTCACAGATGTCTATGAAATTTCCAGACGCATGGGTTTCAACCATTACCAACTTGATCCACTCTGGTATTTCTCCTCACCTGGACTCTCCTGGGACGCCCTCCTCAAGCTATCCGGAATGACCATAGAAGTCTTCACCGATCCAGTCATGTTTATGTTCGCTGAGCAGATGGTGCGAGGAGGCATCTGTGTCATCAGCAAAAAACATGCCGTCGCCAATCATAAATACATGACACACTGTGACCCACACTAACTATCCACTTACATCCTCTACCTCGGAATAAATAATCTCTGTGAATGGGCTATGTCACAACCTTTTCCTGAGGGAGATTTTTACTGGATCTCCGGAGAACAGTTTCTCCAAGAGAGACAGGCAGGACACCACGACGACTATGGCTATTTTGTCGAAGTCTCTCTGGAGTACCCATCACAGCTACACAACGCTCGTAACGATTATCCCTTCTGCGCTGAATCCATTCTTGTCGGCCACTCGATGCTCTCTCCTGAACAGCTTCATCAAAAGAAGCAGTTCGGACAAAGAGGTGCTAAGGTAAAAAAAAAACCTCATACCCAGTCTACATCACAATACACACAAAAATTGCTTTATCGACTTCTCGAGCAAGCTCATCAGCACGGACTCGGTCTTCAGCAAGTTCACAGAGCTCTCAGATTTAAGCAATCTCCGTGGATGAAATCCTACATTGACTTCAACACGACGTTACGAGCAAAAGCCACCACCACCTTCGATAAATACTTCTTCAAGCTCATGAACAACAGCTTCTTCGGAAAGACCATGGAAAACATCAGACACAGAAAGAAAATCGAAATCGTTAATGAGGCTCGTCGAAGAAATAAACTCGTGGCCAATGATGCCTTTCTCAGCATGAAAATCTTTGATGAAGAACTCGTCGCCATCGAGTCTAAAAAAAACAGTCTCTTGCTGGACAAACCCATCTACGTAGGAGCAGCTGCTCTCGAACTCTCCAAAACTCTCATGCTCGAGTTTCATTACGGCTTCATCAAACGACATACAAAGCCACGCCACTCATGACCGATACCGACTCACTCGTGTACGATATATACACCGACGATGTCTACGCCGACCTGTATCAACATCGGGAACTCTTCGACCTCAGCGATTATCCGAAAACAAACCCATTCTACTGCGACGACAACAAAAAATGTAATAGGAAAGTTCAAGGGTGAAACTTGTAGCATACCATCACAGAATTCATAGGACTTCGATCCAAAATGTACTGCAATTACCCGAGACGATGACATGCTCATGAAAAAAGCCAAAGGAGTCAAAAAACCTGTCGCTGCCAAAGTATCCACCCACCAGCGTTATACACAAGCACTACATGGACACATGAATTACTACTCCATGAGAACTTTTCAATCACAACTACAACAGATCTCCACCACACTCATCAACAAAAAAGTATTATGCCCTTTCGATGATAAACAATACTGCATCTATGGCAATCATACGCTCGCCCACGGACACAAAGACATACGAAAAATAATGTGACACAGATCCCCCATCGAGGTAAGCCAGAACCCAGTAGTATACTTCCATGGGAAAGCACTCTCTCACTCTTTCATTGCGTGAAGGGGTGAGCAAGAACCCCCATTTTCCTATAAGAACAAAGTGAGCCAGAACCCCCATAACTCAGTAGTATAGATCTATGAAATATGCTCTCCTCGCCTAGCTCGTAGAGCTAGGTGAGCCAGAATTCCCATTTTCATATACTACTGATATGTTCATATTAAGTGTCACGATGCAGCAAGGCTGACATTTCCATACAGGTTGCACTGGTTCCAACTAGCAGCACTGTTTCACATCCCAAAACAGGCTGCATTATATATAAGCTATTTATGCAAAGAGTTTATACCTGTGATCTTTTTTTGAAACTTAGCTGTGAAGATTATTTGATGCTTGGTTGCAATAATAATAATAATAATAATAATAATAATAATAATAATAATAATAATAATAAAAATAATTGTTATGTATATTTAATCTGTGTTTGTTAGGTTTTTTTTCTCCATGATTATATGTTATGTATAATTGTATTTTGGACTTGACCTTATCCAAAATCAAGTTCGTTTTGTACCTGAGCTGTAACTTTTTTTGGGGAAACAAATGATACATAATTATTATTTCTCTTTAAATATTTTGATCATTATTAATAGAGGTAAACTTGTTATTTGCGTCTGGGTCTAGAACATTGTAATTCACCCATGAAGAACCTGCTGTACCTGATGTTTCCCATGTTCTTTATTATAATTTTAGAAATAGAACGTGTCTTGTTGAAAACTTCGAATATTCTAGAAACGAACTTTTGACCCTCTTTCTGATTCTACTTTTGTGTCTTAGCTTCTCGTATAATGTTGTTTACTTGAGAAATTATTCATTCTTACATTCAACCCTCTACGGCAGAATCAGTCTTAATGTTGTGTTCATTATTTCGTTTGGGTGGAATTATTTCTTCAAATTATTATTTACAGAGTACTCATCATTAATTTGGAATGATGGTGATTTCAGACAAGAACATTTTTGGATTATATTATTGTGACACATCAAAGGCTGTGAGCACATCGCCACTCTATAGGACACTGGCACGTTAACATATTCGAAACTACAGGTACATCAACACTTTCAATATTGGAACTTATTTGGAATAACACTGATACTCAGTTGGAACTTTATACATTTGGACAAGTGATAAAACTTTTAGGACTTTTAGGGATTTATTTCACAATGTTGTAAGTTCTTTTTAAATTTTCACTTTTTATTCTAGGGAGATTATTTGTTGAATTTACAAAATTTGTTGGTTTTCGCTATTTTCTGTTACTTACTTTAAGACTATCGAGTCGTAACATAATAATAATACTAATAATAATAATATAACAACAAAAATATAACAACAACAACAACAACAACAACAACAATAATAATAATAATAATAATAATAATAATAATAATAATAATAATAATAACAATGAAGGAGTATAATATTCATTACGTGAATGATTGTAACCGTTGCGAGGTTTTGGTTAGCTGTTCCGCCTACTACCTTCTTGTACTTGCATATAGCCACGATCAAATCCATGGTCCTGGTGACACACGTGATCCGACAGATAGTAATTATAATGCATTGACTTTAATGAAGTTTTGCGAATCTTACAGTAATTATTACATGAATCAAGTTGAACATAAAATAAAAACACATAAAAACACACATAGGTCAAATTGACAGAGTAACAAAGAGGCAAATAGATGATCAATAGAAAAATAGATGCATTGTGAAAAAATGAACGTTTCATATTTTTCTACAAATATCTGATTGACATTTAAGTGATCTTAACTGCTCTTGAGAAGTTCTACAATTAATTATACCTTTCCTTTTGCTTAATACAGGACTGAATTTTTGTTTACATATCAATAAACCACTTAGAAAGAAGGTATTACAGGAGGAGTAAACATTACAATACGTAACATTAACGTTCTGAAAAAATACCAACCCTAACTTCAATCGAAAAGTGTCGATTGATCTTTAGAGGCCTAAAAAATAAACCTGTAAAATGTTTAGTATGCTCTTACTTTAAGATTTATGTTTCAGTCGGCATGAAACACAATAATTTGTTGCTATCCAACTTTATCATGTTCAAATAATGTGAACCTCCCACAGAATAACATATTACTTTGAAGTAAATTAAAAGTTTATTTTAGTGGAATTTTCCATGCAGTTTGTTTGCATAAATAAATCTTTACATCAGTTTTGTTTCAAATGATGGAAAAAATTTCGAATGAAGATTTCATAGTCATAAGAGGCCGTAAATTTTAAATATGCCGGAGAAACAGGGGTACAAAATGTCAGCTATTAAAATGCCATAGTATTTATCCTTCCTTGTAGATATTGAAAATCGAGGATATATAGTATGTATGCAAAATTATGAAGAAATATGGGTTTCGAAT